>VZTT01061952.1:112039-141543 GCA_013400855.1 Buphagus erythrorhynchus
TGTTACTATTCTTTGTACTAACAAATCCTGTTTTGTAACTGTCCTGAAGATAATGCTTCCATTGTTAGCTAAAAGCTTTCAAACAGTGAGCAACGCAGAACTGCAAAAGAAGCAGCAAAAAAAAAAAAAAAAAAAANAAAGAAAAAAGCGAAAAAAAAAAAAAAAAAAAAAAAAAAAAAAAAAAAAAGGGGGAGGGGGGGGGAAGGAAAAAAAAAAAAAAGCAGCCCTCTGGTCTTTATTGTTTCCTTTGCAAGGGTCCTCGCTCGAATGTCTGCGCTGTAATAGGGAGGTTTTTCTTATGTGGAAATTGAATCGTCTCTTCATTGATATTAATAGCACACTAGAGATGTTAGCCATGATGCAGAGTACCAGAGCTGTGGAGTAGGAAACCTGATATTGCAGGGGGAAAAAAATGACAGTCCTATTGCTCCTCAGTGTGGGAGACATCCCTCCCCGAGAGCGGAGTTTGCATAATGGCATCCTGCCTCAACTATTTACTTATAGGTATTTTAATCTCGGGCTCTTTCTTTTAGTACAGGCGTAATTACTGCTGCTCGCTCCTGCACTTATTAACTGCGCAGCTCGGTTTCTGATTCCGTCTGGACAAATTAGTTTTAAAAACGACTTTGGAGAGAATCCGTGCGGTGTGCCTGCACAATGTACACAGTGTATACGTAATGTGTGCTGGGCTGGGAGAACGTCGGGGTCCGACGGGAGGGAATTGGCATCAAAAATTAAAGGAGAGACGACAAAGGGCACGTCTTGGAGGCTGAGGGTTGAAGCACAGACAGCGCTTGGAGACATGTGGAAAATGTGCGGCGAGGCCAGAAGTAGTAGTTTTGGTTCCCAATTAACTATTTCCTTCGTTTGAGTAACTCCTCTCAAACAGAAGAGTGTGCTGTTCCACCACATGTTGGAAAGTGTGAGAATCTGAATAAAATTTCATCAACCTTATTAAAATATGTAGGGACTTTGGTCTTCTTGGGTACGAATCAGCCTACAGACTCAGAGGCATTTATTAACAATAAGACTGCTGAGGTTTTTTAATAACAAAATTACAAATACCGTGTCTAATTGTAAGTGTATTACTTTTATGCACCAGTTAAAAAAAAAAAAAACTTTTTATGAGGAAAAGTACCTCAGTCAAAGCACCTCGTGTGATTAGTGCTATTGTATTCTTAAATTTTGATTGATAGAGATAATAGTTTTCACTTAAAAATACAGACAGGTACTTTAACTTTCCATGACAATAGCTATTTGCATTTCTTTTATCTTTTTGTTTAACATTTGTGGGGGTTGGGACGGATTTGATTATTAACTCTTATTGCACACCGAGGTAAATGCTAAAACAAAGCTTTTGTTAAAGCTTCAAAAGGTAAAACAGCAAATATTGTTTTTAGGCTTCAATATTTAAAGGCTGTTAAAGGATACCTCGAAAATATTTTCACATGACCACGACCAGGAGTGTCACTCGCCTGCCAGGTAAGGGACGGGACGGGGGCGGCGGGGCGGGGGGAATTGTCCCCGAGCAGCGGCGGGGTCACGGCACAGCGGGGCGATCTGTCCCCATGGCTCTGTGTGTGTGTGCGTGTGTGTGTGTGAGTGTGTTCGGAAAGTGGCGCTGGGGGCAGCTCCAGCCTTGCCCGAGGCCCCGCGGTGGGTCCCGGCCGGGCGAGCGGCGGGGCCGGCCCCGGTGGCCGCGGCGGTGCCGCCGCTGGGATCGGGCATCCCCCGCCCGCTGCCACCCGGAGAGGTCAGGTTTCATTTAGCAGAGTTGTAGAGCAGGCATAAAAATGGTTAAGGCTGGCACTGAGGCACGGGGAGTTATTTTAAGAAACGGGGAAGATCTGGCGATACGAGGCAGGCGGCGGCGTTTGATGGCTGGCTCTGGCTCCGGGAGATGGTGGCCCGTGGCTCGGGGAGCTGGGATCTGCCCGAGGGAGATGGGGGCTGGCTCGGGGATGGCCTCTCCTCACCTGACAGGCTGGGCGGCTCCCGGGAGCGCCTTCCCTTCACCTGGGATGGATCCGGTGAGGGCCAGCGCTGTCACACGGGAGGGGCACACAGCCCATCCATCAGTCAGAGATGCAGGACTGAGCGATCGCGGTGCAGATCCCGTGTTGGAAGCGAGCTGTTCCCAACTTGCCTGCGAACTGCACCCGTGTGTTCCCTGTAAGAGCTGTTAAAAAGCGGGGGAGGAAGAGATCGTGATTAGTTTTGTAGATTTGGCTTACACCGAGTTATTCTTTTCCAAGGTTACGGTGGACTTGAAAGGTAATATTATTTTGAAAGAGCGAATGTGCTGTGCATAGCTTTGTCCTCGTGCTGCTATTTATTTTTATTTTATTTTATTTCTGTTTGGAATAAATAATAAGCACCAGCCAGAGATTCTGAACGGCCTGCTAATGACTGAAAAGGAAAATACAGTATGATTTGCTCCCTCCTTCCACTGAGAAGCAGCAAGGTAGTGAGCATTGATATCCCGTGTTTTGGCCTGTACCAAATCCACTTCCCCCTCTTCAAAGAGAGGTGGAAGAAGTGCACTTAGTCTCTCACAGTTTCACTGTTCACCTGTATTTCACTTTCTGAGGAGGTGGTAATGACTCCTGGTATAGAAAATCTCCTGTGCCATGCCTCCTGAGATTTAATATATGCTGCACAATAAAAAGTGGCCACCTTGACAGTGGTCAGAAAAAATATTTCTCTTTCAGGTTATTTGAAGTATTTAGTTTAATATATGTATTTTTTTCAGGGTGCTAGATAGCTCTTTAAAAATAAAATAGTTACAAGAAAGCTGAAGACACAACTACTGACCATCCTCAAAACAGTTCTACACATGATTTATGTTAGTGCAGGTAACCCAACTGAGTGTGCTGGGTGAGGAAAGTAACCTGTGTGCAGGACTGGCCCATGAGTCTGCCTGGTACCAGATGTTTTCTCTACAATCAGTGTATGTCCTGTATTTTCAGAACCAGCAAAATACCAAATAAAAAACATTTTTGATTTTCTCTTACAAATATGCAGTTGATAAAATCACAGACTGCGTCTTCTCCTGCATAGGGCAAGAAAATAATGATTATGAGAATAGTAGGACATATTTCATACTTCAGCCTGAAGGCAGTTGAATGTGACTCAGGGAGTTTTGAGGGGAAAGAACAGCTGTATTAGGTGGTTACGGTTCGCTTTATTTGGAATAAATTACTGCACAGAAGTGCTTATTTTGGTGATCAGGTTTTGGTGTTTTAAAACTTTCAGGAAGCTTTTCAGTAAATATTTTAATCAGACACATTAAATACATTTCAGCTGGTCTAATATAAGAAAAATAAAATTAATTTCAAAACCAATTTTTTCTTGTACTATCAGGTGTGTGTGTGTCTGTTTTACCTTTTTTTCTTTTAAATTTTTTAAAAAGTGTGCTTTCTAGGTAGTGAAGGGGAGATGCCTTTGCTCCTTTAAGTTTCCTGTAATAAATTGTAGGCTTCTGAGGGCTGGGACACTGACAAAAAAATGTACATGCGTAATTCTGAGCAGAGGAGCAGCTCAACTGGTGTTCTACTTTCCCGTGTAAAATTACTCAGAGCCAGTTTGTGTGGGATCAAGGTCCTTGTTAATCTATTTTTGGCTATACCCAAGGCTGTTCTCATTTAGATATTAGTAAAAATGTTAAGAGTTTTAAGTAGACTTTCATTCTGCAATGGTCTCTGAGTATTCTCTGTATTAGTGGTTAAATTCGGCTTAGCAGTGATGCCTTGGAGTTTCAGGGCTCCATCCTGCAGCCTCCCTGCAATGACCTCACTGCCCTGGAGGAGGAGGTCACTAAATCAAATAAATGCTGTGGGATCAGAAGAGTTACAAGGTCCAGCCCAACAGCAGGTGTAATGGTAAAGCTGCTGATCCTTGTCTGGTCCCTTGGTACTGGGTAATAGGTGGGACCTGATACAGGACAGGAGCGAGGCTTTCTGTGGGAACAGGTTATGGGCACTGACTCAGGGCACGGTCTTGTAAAGATTATTGTTGTCTTTCCAAAATCCTGACCAAAACACTGTTCTAAAAAGTATCTTTATATCCAAGGATTTCAAACTGTGTTACAGTTACCTGTCTCGCTAGTGGGTAAACTGAGGCACGTGGTGAACAAACCTGACCTTTTCAGGAATATCTGGTAAAATCTGTTCAGGGCACAGAGTTTTGTGTGGACTCTTCCTCGTGTATGGAATCAGTTGAGCCTTGGAGGTGGCTTTGGGGGTGCTTTGAGACCTTCTCTCTGCTCCCCAGGCTGCAGGACCACTGCTGCTTGCTTGCAAAATGGATTTTTGTTTGTGGTTTGGTTTTCTATTTTAATCATCTCCTTGGAGGGAAAATATGAGTGTAGCGAAATGTCTTGCTTTGGTAGGATGGGATTTTTTTCTTTGTTTGTTCCACACACACACACAGTGTTGATGGTACTTTGTATTTATCTTAAAGACAGCATGATGGAAGGAATGTGTGTTGCCTACATCAATTTGCTCACCCGTATAAACAGTTTCAGGAGGAAAGTCTGTATTTGTGTTTCTATATTTTGAGATACTCAACTTTTAGACTATTAATGAGAAATTTTCACAGGTGGGAACAGCTGTTTCTGCTGCTCATTTTAACTTTAATGGTACATTATCCATATTTTTGAAAGCCAGGTAACATATAGCAGGAGTTTGATAACCAGAAATTAAAGCAGTCTGGATTTCAGTCAGGGAGTAATTTGTGAGGAGAGCTGAGTCCTCCTCAGCCTCCTGTTGTAGACCCTGTTGGGTTTCCCACCAGCTGATTGTTGGGCCAGATTTCCTTGGAGTGTGTTTGGTTCATGCAAGACAAATGTGTTTAGAAAATGATACCTGCCTTTTTCAGCACTGCCCAAAGAGATACTGAATGCACATTTTATGCAAACATGTAATTTTCATCAGCTTCCTTAAAAAGTACATTTTAAGATGGTTCATTTGCTATCATGAAGACTCAGGGTAAAAATGAAGTCTGCTTGCCAAAATACTGCCAAAATAAGGATCTGACTGCCAAATACCCAGAAAATTTATAAAACAGATAAATATGAAAAGAGGTTTAAAGTGTCAAACCCAAGATAACCCCTGCAGCAAAGCAGGATAAAAGCCTTTATTGTTGCTAATCTAAGAGCACATCACATGTCGGAGGTCATGTATTTTACATAAAAGATGTATTGTTTTACATACTCTCAGGAAGGTGAGCCCTGACCTATTATGATGGAGTAGTGTTATGTCCTTTACAGTGCAGAATCAGGAATGTCTTATATGTGTACCTCAGCAAGGCACACAGGGCTTCCTATACAGCAAACATGTACAGATTTTGGCCCCTGATGTTCTGGTACTGCATTACAAGAACTGTGAAGAGCTTCTCACTCAAAACATAAAAAATAAAAATGAAATAAAGTGCCACTGAGCAACAGATAAAACCAATATTCATTTAACATCAAGGTAATCCTTTTTCTCCCAGCTAAAAATAATCAGGTTTTAATGGTAAAGAAGTAATGCCTCATTCTCATTGTGAAAACATTTTTCCTTCCAAAATAAATGCTGAATGAGTTCATATTCTTTTGAAAAAACTTAGTGAAGATTCTGATTTTTTCCCAGAGGTTAGTATTTTACTGCTTCAGTAAAAAGCTTCACCTAGTGATGTAAATAGCACAACTCACCATTTGGTGAGTTTCACAAACACCCCCAAAACTCCACATCACTGTGTGAATTTTATGAAATGGAGTTTCACGTAGCTCTGTCTTACACATCCACATGTCACTGACTTTCCGTTTCGTATGAAGTCATCTGTGTCACCAAATTATCACATATTTCTTTCTGTCTATATTGCATATTACTCTGTACCCCTGTGGCAGAAGATCAACATTTCAGTGAAATTATGTTATAATTTTACTCTGTTAAGGTATTTGGTCAATTGATGTGGAATTAATTCTGAATGCTGTTAGTGGTTTGAGTTAGTAACTTGATCTAAATTAATAAACAAATGTTTTTCTTTTCTCTTGTACCATATGTTGATCCCAATTACATGAACAGAAAGTGGCAGATTGTCATGTTTCTTAAAAGATTACATACTCTTTTGCATAAGAGAGAGTACACAAGATGCAGTAATATACAGGGTAAAAAAAACTGACACGTGCTGTTTTCTCCCTCCTACTTTTTATAAAGATACACTTTAATTATTCCTCCTTTTAATACCCACTGCTCTCACCACCTTGGCGTACTTGACGTGCTCTTGGTAATGCTTAATGAGAAGATATCCCAAGACAGTAAACAACTTTCTGAATTAGGAAGATGCAGCTAGTTCTAAAATCTCATCTAGGACTGTGTCTCTATGGAAAGGGATGAGAAAAAAGAAAGGATCCAGAAGATAAAATAGCAGTGGTTATGAATGGTCTTAAAATGCCTTAAGTAAGGAGAACCCATGCAGATAATAGTCAGATTTCTGAAACAAAGAACTGAACTCATTTATTATTCAAACTGAAAATAGATTGATAGACATCAAGATTAAGAAAGTTTATGTTGGAGAACAAAGATGTCTCATCTCCATGGGGTTTTTTGCTTCTCTTTTTCTCCTCCCAAAGACCAAGTTGTTTGTGCTGAACTGAAGAACCTCACACTAACTGGTACTGATAAGCAGTAGTCCTGTGACTTGATTGTTTTTATTAACTCTCTCTGAAAGTCATTCACCGTCAAACACGATTAGATTCATGTGTTGCTTTATTTATGTTTGTACTTGCAAATGTGGTGCCAATGAAAATGCTTTGGGTGTTGCTGCTGACACTGACCCAGAGTCACGTGTATTACCTCCTTTCTCTGCAGGGTAAGAAGAGTGACCTTTTGGGGTGGCTGTAAGTGAAGATTGCTTTACAGGAGCAACTGAAGAAGGTAAATACAAATATACTGTTTCTCACACGATTTTTGAACTATGTCTGAACAAAGGATCTGTTCCTGCAAACCCCAGGACCGTACCTTAGCTGCACAAGTAAAGGCTTTTCTGGCAACATGGATGAAGTTTGCAGCATTGGGCTTGGAACTTTTGGAGTAAATGCTGTGCCTTAAAAACCCATATTTTGCCTGGGAAGCCACTGGTTTAGGAATGTAGCTGCATTTGAGGAGCAAGGCCAAAAAGATGCACGTCTTGTCTTTCAGCCATGTTCTGAGAAGGCTGCTTGGTAACTGGGCAGAGCCTGTGTGGGAATGGGAAGACCTTGCTCTGGCTGATCTTTGTGGCAGCTCCATGGTCCATGGGTGCTGGGCTGGGAGATGCAGCAGCACAGCCCATGGCAAGGTCCCCTTACTGAGGCAGATCCCTGGGGAATGGTCAAGTCAGCTTCAGTGCTACTTCATTCCAGGCTGACACACTCCTGGATTTCCAGCAGCACGTCGAGCAGAGCAGGAGAGCAAAATTTAGCTGTTAATTTGACTGCTTATTATCACTGCAAAAGTTAAAACACATGCTTTTAGTCTTTTGGAGCACAGCAAAAAGGAAAGAAATATCACTCTCTGCAAAATGATTTTTATTTAAAGCAGTGTGAAAGTCCTTTGCTTCTAAATTAACTCCTTGCCTCTCTTCTGGTCCAAAGTTTCAAGTTGGGAAGGAATATTAACATCACAAAAGTGGTGATTCACAAAATTAACTTGCAGAAGAGGAGAGTAACGCAGATCAGTGTTTGGTACTGAAGGGTGTCATCTGACTGAGGTTCATATGGCTGCTTTATAATCACCTTCTTTCAGAAATTAATAGTCGGTTAAGCACCATAGCAACAAGCAACACTGATGTAAGCGCTGAGCAGTGGCTGCTGTTCGCTGTGATGTCAGTGCTCGTTAGTGCTGTTCTCTTGACCTTGTTTGAATATAAAATGGTGATTTCATTTCAAACTTAGAATTTTACAGAATGACTAAATGCATTGGAGTGAATTAGAGCTATTTTTATTTTTAATTTTATTAAAATGTACTTGAAGGGGGAAAAAATGTCCCTGTTCTCTTCTGTTTTAAATTAAAATAGATCTGAGGACGATCTGGGATTTTTTTTTTCAGTTCTTTGTTGCCAAAAATATCTATTTAGTTAGGATGAAATTCATGAAGTTCAAGTGAATATTGCAATCCTTGGCCAGGCCAGTGTTGTATGTCAGCTATATGATATATCCCTCTCTTCAAGATTTGAATCTTACTGGTTTGTTTTTTTTTATGGTGGAGCCCATGAAGTATTAGATGTATTTCAGCTACTGGAGAAGAAGCAGATCCTGCAGCTTAAGGAGATAGTACTTCCTTGCTCTGCAGTGTTGTTCCTTCTTTGAGTTTTTGTGAAGAAGGGAAGAATTTGAAGTCTGAGGTGCATCAGAGGGCCTCATAATTAATGGGTCTCTTGTTCCTGGTGCATGTCCTATATGACCCAGGAAAATTTGGAATTTTGGTGGTGTGAAATGCAGAACACTACCTTTAGACTCCCTGAAGCTTGTAGGCTGTGACTCCAAAAGCAGATCTATTTTGTACTATTACCATCAGTGCACCACTCAGGCACACATATCCTCTGTCACTCATCCTTCAGCAGAAAGCAGTTTGGGTGATTCACTGGAAAAGACCATTAGATTTTTCAGTCTGATCTCCTGTGTATCATAGGTTATTGATTCTCACCCCTGAGCAGAGCTGGTGAGCAGAGTTCAGCCAAACTCCTGTTTCCTAGAAGCTGATCCATGTTCAGGGGGAAGACAGTGAGGACTGGAGAAGCATGGGGCAGCTGTGGTGTGTGCCACAGGCGGATTTGTGTTCAAGGATAAGTTATCAAACTGCTCAACAAAATTTAAAACTTAATGGAAAACAAGCTGTTCAATGTGTCCTTTAATGTCAGGATTGTTTCTCGAAGAAGGTTTGGCTCTGTCCTGCTTCTGCTGCAGTGAGGGGTGCAGTTTTCAACAGAAACCTATTTATTGCAGGATCAGTCTGTAGTCTTGCAACATATTTCATAAAATAAAGCCATAATGAATGATATGTGGTCCAAGAAACTGGATGTCAAATTTAAACTGGGCGAGAATTGAAACCGCTGAGATAATAAACCATGAGAATAGGAGATAGTAATGGAAATAGTGATAGAGTCCTAATTAGAGCAGTGCCACTGAAACAGGGAAGGTTAAGGGTTTGGTTGATTGAGTTTGAGCTCAATTGCTTGATAGCTTAATTTCAGGTGAAATCCCATCTCCTGAGTTAGCAGCTAAGCCGCTCAGAGCAGTTGCAGAGCAGGACTCTACTCCTTGAGGAGCAGCCGCGTGGCCCCGGGCGTCCTGGCCTTGGGCATGCGGGGTGGGAGGCAGCTCGGAGCTGCAAAATAGATTTTTATTCTGTGTGTTTGTTTGCTTGCTTCTTTTTTTTTTTTTTGTTTTCTGCGAGCTCCAAGGAGCTCTGAACAGAAACACACTAACAGAAGAGATACAGTAAGGGGCTTTGATGGTGAAACCTTCAGAATTAAGATGTTTACATTCTACTTTATTTAGCACTGTTAGGCATAATGCCTAATTATATGCCAGTTTTTCCTCAAAGTAAGAATTGAAAATGTTTGATTTGGGAAGAAGGGAGGGGAAATGTATTTTTACAGAATTATGGACAATAGTGTTAGTTTTCCAGGAGCAGTCATTTGTTTAAATGTAGTAAAAGCATTTCCAATAATCAAACAGCATTCAGTGAGCATAGTAAATCAGGGATAGTTTGCATGCTGAAAATTTGAAAAGTACAAAATATGCTACTAAAATTGTACATTATTGATAACAAAAGGCACGTGTAGACTTTTAAGATAGCAAAGATAGAATCCTTTAGAAAACCTTTAACAGCAAAAAAAATCAACACAAAGGATTTAGCAAAGTTGCACTTAGTTTAAAATTTCAAATCTTAATGCTTGTCGGAGTTAAATGCTGATTAAATATTGATGATAAACCAGAAGCTGCCTGCTGAAACTCAGAGCTGAATGAGATGATCAACAGATAAATCTGTAGGTTTGAGCTTTAACTTTCTTATATATTTCCTCCTCCCTTCCCTTCAAGCCAGGAGAAGGGTCAGAAGGACTTTTTCTCCTAAGCTCAATACAAAAAATGGATTGTGTAGTTGGTCTGGGGGGGGGGAAGTAGACAAAAAAAAAATACTTTTTTCCAACTTTGTTTCATTAGGAAGATAAATGGTTCTCAAACCAGGTTGTCAAGTCACTGTGCCATGTCTTTGTTGGCCATTGCAGGCAGAAGTCAAACTCCTGAAACAAACGTTCAGACACGTTTCTGTTTATGAAAGGCTCAGCAGTGTGTGCAGTTTCTCCCCAGCACTCTTCCTTGCTGGTGACTTCCAGAAGATGTGCTGGTGATGTCCTCAGTCCTATTTTTTGTACTGGCTTGGGTGGCAGGAGTGTTTGTACATCAGGCAGTGGGAAGTTGGTAGGATGTTTTCCTTAGTGAATTTGGCACCTTGACTCTTCCTGCTCTTGACCTAAAGGTCTTAAAGCATATTAGGGAGCAGAAACAGCTCCTGTCATTAGAACATGTGGTGTGCAGCTACTTCTGAATATGGGTCCTGAATATGGACTGGGGTGCAGTCACAAGGAAGCTGTAACAGAGCAGACAACCTGGTTCTTGGGCATTTTCTCCAGTGGGCCCAAATTACACCAAGCTGTACTGGAAGCAGTTTGTGTGAGCACTTGTGTCACCCTCAGCAGGAAACAGGGACTGGGGAGTCTGACCCCATTGATCCCTGCTGCTCCCTTGCTGCTGGGGTGGTATTCCTGTAGCTGGAGTGATCAGTGTCTGTCAGGCTTCATATATGACTGGATTTATTTACTTTTGGATTATTGGGAGAAGTTGTAATATCTTAATTGTTAAGAACTTTGAGTTACTGGGAGGTCCTAAGGTCACACTTTTTCTTAAGGTTCAAAGGTACAGTGTGCTGCAAAGTGTTTCTGTATTCATTAGTAACAGAAATAACAACATTACTCGCCTGTTTTGGGGTAAACCCTAAAAAGTCTGTGTGTGAGTCATTGGAAACACCAAGTGTTTGAAGACCTTACCTATTTGAATGAAAAGTTCAGTACAGATATGTGCGAAGCTGTGACTTTTCTGAAGCAATTGGGTCAAGAAGATGTGGAAAATAGATTAAGACATTTTGGGATAATTTAAGAAGTATCTGAGCAAATCTCATTAACATGGCCCACTAGCTTGCTGTATTGAAGACTTTAAAGATCTGTCAGAGGAGTTCTTTCTGTGCTATTGTCTGCCAGCATTAGCAATCTCGAGAGAACATGTTCCTTTTGTTTTCTTTTGGCCCATTTAGCTTTTCTTCTTTTTCTTCTTCGTAATATTCCTTAATATCTTATAAATCTTCAAGTGGGTTGATAGAAAAATGTGTTTCTCTGCTTTAAGGTAGTCAGTAGCAGGTTTTGATCCTCTTATCTGAAGCTTTTGGACCAAATCTTTCTGGTCTTCATGAAGACTGCTAAAGTGAGCAAGATTTGGCCAGTATTTTGCATAATCCCAGTGTTTCTCCTGTTAGTACCATCACCCATTCTGAATCCCTGAAAAACGTGGAGCACAAGGCTGAGAGGTTAATGCACACCTCCAGATTAGCCTCATCTGCAGCCACAGATCAAACAGGTGCAGGTATTGAAACAAATGCACATATTGAAAATGGCCCAACATGTAAAGGTTGTGACTGCAAATTAAGCAGCCAAAAAGGATGCACTAATGTTTGCCAGTACAGGTGCACCAAGGAAACAGCTCATGATACACCATGTGATGCAGACTGTGCAATTTCTGGCACAGAAATTCTTCATTCTTCAAAACCAAGCTGGGTAATATGTCAGGATGTGCTGCATTTTACCACAGCTTAGCTGAGGAAATAATTGGGAATGGCAAAGGCAGGAACAGCGTTGGTCTGTTATTCCAGAACCAGGGCATGACCTCCAATTCAGATACCCTGAACTCATGCTCGGTCTCAAACACAGAATGTGATGGAAATACCCAGTGTCAAGGTTTCCTTCTGGAGCAGACAGTGAACTCTGAATTCAGAGCTGTGCTAATAGGACCAGTGGATACAGTGATGTTTTTCACTTGTTTGTAATAGGTTTGGTGGGCTTCCAGACACACCAGTGCTGTCTGCTGGGGTCTCACGGTGTACATTCTCATGTTGTAAAATCTAGAGATGTGAGAAAATGACTCCAGAAATAGATTCTTATTGCATATTTTATTTGGTCATCTGTAAGGTCACTGCCTGTTGCCTGCTCCCACACCAGAAGTGTATCTTCCATGATATTTAAGCTATTGTTGTACAGCGATGGCAGCCGTGTTTTACAAGTGTTACAAGACCAGTGATGTCAGTGAGCATTATGGGAGGCCACTCTTTTTTATCTGGTAGCTCATCCCAGAGCCAGAGCATAAAAGAAAAAAAGTTATTTTTTGGTCCTGATTACCTGCCTGTATTTCTCATTGCAACATATGAAAGCATTTTTCACTCAGATAATAGCAGGAAATTCAGGCACCACCTCTGAGATGTTTAATTGTTCAGTGTTTCTCCCAGCGCAATCTGTGAATTTTAATTTGTGACTCTCCCACCTCTGCTGGCCCTACAGTTTTCAGTGTGTTTTGTGTAATATTGCTTAATTGCTCAAATGGGTCATTTCTGACTCTGAGCTCACTGTTTATTTTTTTAGTAGGGTAGCACAAACATTTGGACATTTGTAACTAAGACACTGACGTCATTTCCATTGCGAACCATTAATATCCAAGTTTATAATATGACTTTTCAAAATAGATTTTGTTGAAATATGATGATCTGTTGTGTTTTTTTTTTTTAAGGGTAAAATTATTATCCCTCCCTTAAAAAAAAAAAAAAGGATAAATTGGCTTCTTATGAACAATAGGTCTACTTCCTTCTCCCTTCATGCCCTTTTTGTTAGTTTTGATAGCCCCTGTATTTATCTTTATTAGTTGTAATACAAGTGTTTCATCTAATCCTCTGACTTACTAAGAGTTAGTGGATCCCAGCGTTGGAAGGAAATGTCTGTGGAAGGGCACAGCATTTCCTGCTCCTGGGGCACTTCCACCAATGGAGCAGGGCCACAGACTTGTGACATCAGTAATTGTCTGTAAAGATCTTAGAAATAGAAAGTGCTGCATTTAAAAGCCAACTACAGCATAAATCACTAATATGGGCAATGAGAGCATTTCCTTTTTGGGTGGGCTGGGGGACTTTTTAGCCTCTTTTTTGTGGTTTGTGTTTGTTTTATTGCTGTCATTCTTCTCCATTCAAATTTTACTCCAGTAATTGGGAAAGGGAATTTTATTGGGAAAATTTCACTTCTAAAGATTTAGTGAATGCACATTGAACATTATTAAAAATGTTGTTATTGAAAAGGAACAGAAAAATTAGCTCTGAAAAAGTGCAAATTCATTTGCATCTTTGTTCCTCTTTAAGATCCAATGTCCAGGAAGAAAAATGTGGTTTTATTGTTTGTTTTTTTTGTTTTTTTGTTTTTTTTTTTAAGGAGGGAAAGATGATTGCTTTTGGTGCTACTTGCTTAGAGAGTCCAAAGCTTTGAGCTCAGTTTTGGAGAACGTTAAAATAAGCCCACAGGAGGTCTTGTAAAAGTTGTAAGAAATTGTAAGCATGTCTGCTGAGTCAATTATATGAGACAAATTGCCAGGGTAAGGCTGCAAGGTTCCAAACTTGCTATTTACTCTCTGGTATCTTTAAACCAATTCATTTCTGTCTTTGATTTCACAGCAGATAAATACATGTTTTGGAAGGGAAAAAAAAAGAAAAAGGTACTAATTAGACAAAATATTAGTTAAAACTGAAAGAATTGCCTGGATTTTTATTCATGTAATTAAAAGGAGAGTCTGGCCCGTTCTTCTTTGGAGTGGTGAATATCTGAGAGAATATAATTTAAAAACACAGACTGGCTTGTTTAAGTTTCTCCTCAGTGAGACCCAAGTGAACAAGGCAATTTTTTTTTAAAGACACTTGAATTTTACTAATAAAGTTATAAATTTTTTTGAAATTACACATCTTGAATCTCTGAGACCATTTGCTGGTCTCAGACTGGACTCAGACTCAGAAACTGGATTCTTTCCAGTTTCTTAACCCTGTGATAAGTTTCAGAAAATTGCGAGAAGTGCAAATCCAACATGAGCATGGTGTAAATCCCATGTGTATAGTGTGTGCATGCTAAATCTCCCCAAAATTTGGGTCCTGTGCTCATGACCTGCAGGCCAGCTGAAGCAATGCTGCTCCATAAGCTGACATGGTTAACTTGCCTTGAAATACATCGAGATCAGCCACCAGATTTTCTAGATACTTGATAAGGTGAAGAAGTCCAGTATAGTCCTTTTCCTCCTTTCCCAGCATAGTTAGGGTGGAAAGCTCAGAGAGGTGCTGGGTAAATAGTTTGGTTTATAATTTGGCTGTTTTTGAAGCTGGTGCTGAAGTCCTGCAGTGATTCCTGGGTGGACAGGGTTGTGCTGTGCTGCTGTGCTACATGCCCTGCATCCCAGTGTCACTTGTACTCCATCACTTGAGGAACCTCTCTTTGAAGTTGCCCTGCCAGGAGTTGCCAGTTGCCCTCTTAGCAAGAGAGGAAGGCTGTACCAGCTGTGTGCTGAGGCACCAGGTATCTGCAGAGGGTATCTCCAGGTGGCTGGGGCTGTAGCTGTCCCAAATCTCCTGCTCCCCTGCTGCTGCCATGCCTGGGGCAGCACGTAGCTTGTCCCCAGGAACCAGTGGGACTGTGCCCACCTGCATGGAGGACTGGTCCCCAAAAGAAGGAGCATGGAGTTGGGGGTGTTCAGTGTGAAGCACAGCGGCGGATGGGCTGCTGGTGCTGTGGGAGGAGGTTGTGTGGGAACTTGGGTGTGTAGGAGAAAACATCAGTGGGACAGCAAGTTCTTCCCCCAGGAGCAGGGGAGGGAAAAGGTCCCAACAAGCTTGGTGGACATTTGATGAGGAGACGTCTTTAAAAGCAGCTATAAAGAGACTTGTCCTCTGACATTGACATTCTGTCTGGTCACCGCCCATGAAGAGTGATCTGTGGCATCATCTGGGCAAGACCTTGGAGTATCTCTGCAGAAGAACTAGAGTTTATCATAGTTTTATATTGGGTTTCCCTCAGCGTGTAACTGGATGCATTAACAGTGACATGATCCCGGTGTGACCTGGACTTTAATGGGTTTGAACTTGGAACTGTTCAAACATTAAGAAAAAGCCCTTGGTCCCTGCATGTATTCAGCAGCTGCTTTTTATATGCAGAACCCAGAGCTGCAAAGGTTCACCGGTGGTGCATTTTCAACTCACAGATGAAAAGGACTAAATAACTGCCAAAAAACCTGGGCTATTTCTCTCCTGATGCAGATGTATGACTGCCAGGACATGCATACATCAAAAGGACAGCGTGCCTCTGAGCAGTCAAAAACCTACTGCTTTGTTTTGTTTTGCTTGAGGCAAACAAAATGTCAAGCCCCTCAGTCTTGGGAGAGGGTTTTTGTTAATGTGTCCCTTGCACTGAGCTTGAGCCCACAAGACAGGATTTGGGGTTCGTTTCCTACCCCTGCAGCTGACTCACTTCATGGCATGGGGACTGTTTGTTCTGGACAAAGCTTTCTTGGGATTTTTTTTTTCTTTGCACACTGCCAGCTGTGCATTATGTACCATCCAGAATATGCTCTTTATCCTATGTCAGACCTTAACTGTGGCAACAAGGTGGTGATTTGATTTTCCTGTCTGCAACGAGAGCCAGATTTGCCCCTTGCCCTCCAGAGGGACATTGCAGGTTAGGTTATCTGGCTGCTGTGTGCTCAGGCAGCTCAGAAAGGTACAAATTGTTCCTTTCTAAAAAGACAACAACAACAAACCCAAAGCAAAAAACTCCCAAAAACCACACAACAAACCAAACAGACCCTGCAAGGCCTGTTTTTTGCAGTTTTGGAAAGGTGTCCCATCCCTCTCCTGCTCAGCCTCACACCTAACACGGTTTCTTTACCCAATTTCCGCTTGAAAGGAATTCCATTTACAAAGTTATCAGCTACCTGCAAACAGATGGGCATAAGGGAAGGCCTCAGCCCAGCTTGGGCTCGTGTTTCACTTGGAGCTCTGCAGTAATGATGGAGAAGTTAGTCACCTGCCAGCAGAGTCATTCCCATGGAATGATGATAGAGTGACCCGGAGTAAAGATGTCTCTTTGGAGAGCTGTTGACAGATTTACTGACCACCAGGTCAGACTACATTGCCCTTTCTTTTTGGTATTATGAATTACTATGCATTGAGTTTACTTATTAAATTGTTAACAAGTTGTGTTGTACTGTGTCCCTGTGGTGTCACCAAAGTCACCCTGCCTCACCCCTTCTCCCTCCTCCCCAGCTCTGTTCCAGGAAATCCATCTTCTGCTCTTCCAGAGTCACAACAATACTGTATTTCCTACATAATACTTCTCTTTAACTAGGGATGTAAATCCTTGTCTGCAGACCTTTGGTTCCGTTTTTTCCTTAAAACATTAATGAGCTTTTTAGATTTTTTTGGAGAAAAAAAATTGCCATTGATGATGACATGGTATAAAAATGTAGCAGCTAAAGCATATGTTCTGTTGGTTTGCCTTGTCTTATAGGAACATCATTTTTGCACATCACTATTAACAATGCAAACACCCTGAAATGCTAATAGCACTAGTAAGCTTTTAATTCCATGGAATTTATTGCTTGCTGTATTTCCATGAATTTATAACGCTTTGATTCTTAAGAGCCCCATTTAATCAGTTTTGCCTGGCACAGAACATAATAAACAACTTGCTGGTGCTAAAGTGCCACATGGGGGAGGCTGCTAACA
Organism: Buphagus erythrorhynchus; assembly: GCA_013400855.1. Classification (NCBI taxonomy): domain Eukaryota; kingdom Metazoa; phylum Chordata; class Aves; order Passeriformes; family Sturnidae; genus Buphagus; species Buphagus erythrorhynchus. The sequence goes on from VZTT01061952.1 coordinate 128,911, forward strand.
AGAAAGTTAAATGCTTCTGCCACTAGCAGTTTCTTCGCTGTATTTTTCATGAGCTGTTACTACCAGTAATGTACTTTGCTGGCTTTAGAGCAGTGGTTAAACACAGTGACAAACCAAACAGTGCTCCAGTGCTGTAAACACCCAAAGCAATGCCATTTTTGTTCAGAGCTACAGTTTAAACCAGACTTGAGACTCAGTGGCATTTTATGGTGATCAGGGATTTTTTTTTTTTCTCCAAAGGTCTCGCTTTTCTTGGGCTTTTAGGAATAACTAGTGAGTAGTATTGATCAAGAAAAACGGTGTGGGGAGAGAGGGAGAGAAAAAAGAATTGAAATACCTTAAAAACAATTCTTGTTTGTTTATGCTGTTTGACCATCGAAGTACAAAAATACTGTCTTACTAGAAAAATACCAGATTATCAAGTGCTTTAAAGCAGAAAATGTCATTTGAGTCTCAAAACTGCACCAACTTTGTATAATTACCCTTTTAATTATCCCCAGTGGCCCATGAAATTTGTAAAATAGAGCATTGAGAGTTTGATTTACTTACATGTTGCACTTTAGTGTTATGCTCTTAATGAATATTGTTTAGTACTAATGTCAAGCAGAGATTGTTGAGTGCTACAGAGAGGTGCATGCTGCAGAGCTGGGTATTCAGCAGGGAATTGTGGAAACTCCACCTTAAATGAAGAGTATCTATGTATCTAAAGCAATATGCTATAATTTTTATTGTCTGAATGGAAACTGTATTGATTTTATCCTCTGCATGCAAAGTAGTTTACTATATTTTCTTTATTTAACCATGCCAAAGCATGAACCATTTTTAGGGCCATTATTTGCTTTTGTGTCAGCATCTTCCTTGTTATGGAGAATAGTTACATCCTTCCTCTAAAGGACCAGAACTTGGAAGCAAGCTCTTTAATTTGCCCTTAGGACCTAACTGGTTTAGCCTCTGGTAATGGAAATAACAGTAATCAATATTTGATGTGGGGTTTCTGTGGGGTATCCAAATATCATTTATTGCCAAGAAATTGCTGGAATAAGCTTGTGGGAAATGTAATCCACAGTGTGGTCTGAAAACCCAGCTAAATTAAACAGGCATCTTCAAAGGTGAATGGAAACATCAGTGAACAGTAAGAGTAAAAAGAAAGAAGGTAGAGTCTGAAGGGTTAGATAATAAGATGTAATAGCTGGTGACCTCTAAATTATTGGTACAAATCTGAGCGAGGTGGAGACTCAGCAGAAAGTATATGCATTTAAAAATGGTCATAAAGTGCTTTCAAGTAGTGGTCTGGTCCTCAGGATCTATCTGCTGCAAGTTGGGTGATTGGACACTGGGTGAATGGCTCTTGGAAGGATGGGCTGCCTTCCTCTCGTTTCACTTTTTTCTTCCCCCTTTGGAATTTAGCAAGTTTTAAGAGCATTGTCAAGCACTGGTATGGGAGACCATTGGTACAGCTACCTTGGCATCTCTAAGAAAGTACATGTCCAGATACCTCCAGAGAAAGTGGAAAGTCTGAGGTTTTACTTTTCCTTCACAAATTTTGTTCATGTTTTCCTGCATTTACTTCTGTGACAGTGTTGGTACTCATCTATCCATGGGCTGGTTTCATTATTCTGCTGAACTCACGAGATTTCAGCATGGCTTCACATTTTGTAGATCAGTTTTTACTGAGTAAAAACTCAGCTCTTAATTTGTTTTTCCAATTTGTGAATATTCCTGTATGTTTGTCATTTATTTTGTTGATACATAAATGGTGTAGTTTGAGGAGTGAAACAACAGAAAACCAATGATTTTGCAACTTTCACATAGTTCAGAGAAAAATTGAGGTTAAATACAGCCTTTACCTGAAGGACAAAAGTCTGTTTATATCCCAAGGACCAAAATTTTAGAATATAATTTTTTCTTAAAATAAAAGAATGAAGTGTTTGGTATATAGCTTAAATTTGGGAAGGCAAATTCATATTAATTGTTTACGGATGCAAATTCCAGGGAACTGATTCCTGGAACTCTGAAATTTGAATTTATTTATATTTGAAAATATCTTGTTTAAAAGAAGCTGAAGGGAACAACCTATAAAGAGGCTAATTAAGCATTTCTGTACGATGCTGAGCACAATGGAGCTCCTTTTTTGTTTGTTCTGAGACCCCATAATAATAAACAAAATAACTGCTAATAACTGAGAGCCTTGGTTTGAAGCTGTGCTGGCTGCAGGACCCAGGCAGTGTCAGTTTTCAGTGAGTGCATCAAGGCTGACCTTGAACTCATGTGTGCTGATAAGAGCAGTGCAATAACCCAGTCATACCCAGAGCTGGTCCTAGGCTCAGCACTGCTGGTTGGCTTTGGTGGTAGTTATTTTTTCCTTGTCTCGTGCCCTTCTTTGGCCAAAGGTTGGATTCTCCTGGTGCAGAGTCACCTCAGCAGCAGCAGTACCACAGATCACCCAGGTGCTCCTTGTGCCAGGAAAGCCATGTCCAGTTTGGCAAGGGAGCATGAGAAGATAAATCTGTGTAACAGAAGTAGTTCTTTTGGCTCTGTTGGATTCTGTGTGCTATGTTTGCTGTCTCCTCTACCACTGTGCATGGGTGCATCACTCCCTTGTGCTCATGCAGCTTTTAAAATGTGTGTGGTATCACATCACACTCTGGCCTTATTATACTAGGAGATGGTAGAAGACAGTGTATTTGTCTGGTTTTTTTGCTATTGAAAGGGTTGGAAGTTTGCCTGCAAGCCAAATTGCATGGCAGGAGATTACAAAACGTTTAGTTTCCAAATCTGATTTTCTCCCTTGTGAATTTTTCTTGCTTGCTCAAAGGCAAGATTCATCTTGACCAACCCAGACTGAGGTGGAGCTCATAACCATGCTGGAAAGCGTCCTGTGGCTTGGAAGAGTGGCTGGTTGGAAGGAGAACAGTTTTTCAGGAGCAGTCAGGGTGCTTACAGTTCTCACTCCATCTCTCTTCATACTCACGAGCGTTGGTGGGACGTGGTGACAGCATGGACTTGTCACTGGGTGTTTAATGAAGGTAATAATTAGTCATGATGCTTGCCCACCACAACGGATGGTTGCAAGTTGCCCTTGCAAATCTTATATCCAAGAGATCACCTCTGCATTTAATTTTGTGTCTAGGCATCAAAATTCGGGCAAAAGCTTTAGGAGCCACTGAGCTGCTCTTGTAATTGTTCTAAAAAATAAATTAAAAATCCAAGGAAAAGTAGAAGAAGGCTGAACCCCAGTATATTAACTCAGTGTTGTGCTTCTGCAGTCATCTGGCATCGCAGATATGGGCTGAAATGTAAACTCTCACCTTAGAATTAATGAAGAATAAGGAAAATTTCTGAAAGGCCATTTTTCTGCAGTCCAAACTTGGAAGCATGAAGTGGAAGGTTGAGAAGAGCACAACTCTCTGAACCTCATGGTTAGACTCACATTTGGCCACGCAGCTGAGGAGGGGCAAGGGAGCCAAGCCAAAACCATCACAGAGAGCCCAGATCACTGTAGGCATTCTTGTTTTCAAAGTTGGTAGGAAATGGTTTTCTTAGAAAAAAATGGAATTGGTGTTTTTTTTCTTACTTTAGGAGCCAGTTTTCTGATCTCCAGTTCATATTATGAACTTGTACTGGCCTCGAATTTCGGGTCTCCATTTCGCTATTTTTCATGAGCTTGTAGTTTGTACATTTGTTGGCAAATTGTATATTTTTGCAATCCTGCACGCCTCTTGCTTTTAAGAAGGGAATAAGGAAGAAAACTATGTTATGTTGAAACACTCTTTAGATCCCTTTGCATATGCTTTTGCATATTCTTGACCGATCTTCCTTTGTTTTAGGTATTTGTAGCATTTTTCTCACACTTAGTACAATCATTAGCATTAACAGGGTGACAGGAGTGTAACAAGGAGAACATACTGCAGAGTGTATCACCTGATTTCCCCTCTGAAGTGGAAAGAAGTTGCCCAGTTGGCCATGTGCTGTGATTTGCCATCATTTGGACTAGTTTTTGACTCCTTATAGGGTAGGTTAGTCTGTTCTGAGGAGCCTACAATGAATCACACTGGACTGTATATGCCACAGATAGGTATGTGCCACCTTTAAAAGTGCCAGTAAGATTCTGAGGCACCTTTTCCAGCCAAGAGCAAGAGGTGCACGAGACAAAAGAACCATTTGCCCCTGCAAGAATTGTGCATTCACATGATTAGTGAGGTGTGGTATTAAATTATTTGAGCTTTGTGCATAAATATATACTGAGAGAAGCTTTGTAACTGGGGACTTTGGCTATAGTTTTCTTCTTCATGGGCCAAATTCTCTGCTGCAGATAGGGCTCAGAGTATTTTGGTGGAGCAGCTGAAGAGCTGGTCCTCCTTGTGTGCATGTTGCACTGTCCCACACCCAGAGAAATGCCTCCTCATGTTTTATGGGTGGACTTTGCAGCTTGATTGGAAATAGAAACACAGTAAACAGCAACTGCGTCTCAGAAATATCCCCAGCAACACAAACTGTCACTATTTCAGCTTCTCTCCAAGGCTGCTTCTTAGGGGGCTGATCTGCAGCTATATAAAAGCACAGTAACATAAGCTGCAGCACCAGCCCTGGAAAATCTTGTAGTACAGCTAACAAATATCTGCAAAACCTTGTTTGTATGTATGTGCGCTTACGTTTGAGATGCAAACTTGTATCTGAGTGTGCTCGGCTCCCTGCAGTATATAGCTGCAAAGCTATTTTGAACATCTTGGAAAAGATGGGTTTGTAGTCTGATTTTCTTTTTTTACTGTGTTTTTCTCCCCCTGATGATGTTTATTAACATCCTCCCTGATGTCCAGCTACAAGGGATGGGCGCATAAAAGTTTACATGAAAATACATTTCTCTGTAAGTGCTCTCTCCCTGCGATTCTTTTACAGCTTTAACCAAAACCAGTTTCATCCTGTTTCATCCTCTACCCCTCAGAGCTGATAGAGGGATATTTCACTTTAATCTACAATTCACCTTGTCCTTTCCATTTCTCACTTTGGTTTGCTTGTTGATTTGAAGGAGCGGGTGTGACCAGCTATCAAAGAGCCCTGTTGGGAGCCCACTGACAGGGAGAGCTCACCCTGGGGATAGCAGGAGGCAGAGCCCTGACTCCTGCTTTTCATTCCAGCTTTTTCCATTTGAGCACACCAGCACATCCAGAAGTCTCCTTGCTGACCAGTAGTGACTGGAAGCACTGAAACAGGAGCTTGGAGTCGAGGCCAATGATTATCTCTTCTGCTTCACTCCCTGAGCCAGGACCTGTGGCCAGGCTCTCTGGACATGGTTCAGTGCATTCGTGGACATGCTGGACATGAAGGATTTGCCTCTTTGATAAAAGAGCTGCTGGTGCCTCGGGCAGCTGGCACCTCCTTGGGCCACTGTGTTCTCCTCAGTTAAGAGCACAAAGAGGGCAGATGGGAATATGGAGGGAATCTCGTTAGACTGAGCCAAGGAAGATGGAAGGGCTGAGCTCCAAGGCTGACTCTGCGTCCCTGGGACCAAGAGACAAGTGTGTGGGAGAGCAGTGCACCTCCTTCTTCTCGCTCCCACCCCTTTTCCTTAAGGATTTTATGATTCTCTGTGAGTCTGGAGATGCACCTGCCATCTAGCCACCTTGCAAGAGCTTTGTTGGGGACAGGACTTTGGTCAGGAGTTTATGTTCCTGTCCAACTTAAAGTGCAAGCTAACGAGGTGCAGTAATAATTATTTCAAAGCAGTTTTGGAGAAAAAGCTGTGCTAATTGGTTTGATTTTACTGCAAAGCCACTTCCTGACCTTCCTTATTTTTTCTCCTTTAACTCTGTCCCATGCCAGAGCTGGAGTATGTAGGGCAGGCCTGGATATCCATAACCAAGGTGGTGAAAACTTATGGACACTGAGATTCCAGGATCAGTAGATGGATTTGGGGCAAAGTCCTCTTTATTTGTAGCAGATCCTGCTAGTTGAATTAAGTTTGGTTTGGTTTGATTTGACAGGGAATATCTTGATCCCTCTTTCTAAGGATATTTGCCCTGCCTCTAAAAACAAATGTACCAAACACAGCAGTAAAAACAGGCCCTACCCAGTGTTATTTGTCTGGTTTCTTTCCTCGATGGAGTTTTCCCCTCTGCAATACAAACAGTATCTTTGGATGTCTTAGATTCAATATAAGATGTTTTCAAAAATCAGTTTGATACCATGTCCTCTGGTAGCCAAACTCTATTAGAAACCAGTTTGAATGTACCTATGTGTAAATAGAGCTGAAAGAGTCTTTCTTATCTCTTTTACTTAATCCTAGTAATCTCTGTAGGCTGGAGCTCCAGCAGGTTCTTGGGTAGTTCGGGAAGAAAAATGTGGGAGTTGTGCTAAGCCACCTGAGAAGGAATTGCAGCCAGTAAAGCCAACAGCCACATTTAACCTCTGGTACGTCATCGTAACACACATTTTAAGAGTGATAATGATTATTTCTGGTACCCTAAGCAGGGAATGTGTATTGTCAGCTGTTGTGGAAACAAATCAAAAGACAGTCCTTTTCCTAACCAATGTAAAAGGAAATATTTTTTCTGCTTAACTTCTACTTAAAAGGGAAATTATTTTGAAGAACTGTGTTTTTTTTTTTCTATCGTTACACTTTATTTCCTTTTATCCACCTTTCCCAGAATCTTCTGTGTAGCTAAAGTGTAAAATAATTGCAGCTGCAAAGCTAAGAGTAAGGCCAGGGATAGGTTCCAAGTACATATTTACAGCTGCCCTTCTCAAAGCATCCTGTTATCTTGAACACTGAGTCTGTTCTCCATGAATCAGAATCTCCATGAATCTCCTTTTGGAGATAGAAGGACCTCTCTTAGGTGTCTGGGTTTGAGGAGGCTTTTGTGTTTGTGAGGATGGATGCATGTCTCTATAAGACTGGCCATCAAAGCTGTGACTTTTGTGATTCCTATTATTAACGTTTTGTCTTTCCTGATTACTTTGTACTATTTCTCTCCAGTGATTTCTTTCTAAAAGGCTTCTGTTGGGAGCCATTAATGTCAATGGGCTCAGCCACTGCTATGGTGTGGTGCAGAGGAGTGGGAAGAGGGTATGACTTTGCAGAAACATAGGGTTACCTCCAACTGCAGAAATCAGGCTGTAAAAATGATGAATATCTCTCTTCTGTCATCCATAGATCTGACAGTTTTGTATAACTTATGAATTAAACATCTGGGAGGTGTAGATGTATTTTTTTTTCTGTTTAACAGTCACCAAAACTGAGGCCGATAAGCCGTTGAATAATTTTCAGTCATCCTTTAACGTTACAGCAAGTTTTGGGAGCAGGTCCCTGGATTGTCTCTCTTAACAGAAATGGCAGAATTGTCATTAGAGTTAGTGAGACCAGGGTGGCACTTGGTGCTGTGTCTTAACCATGAGACTTTAACCTTCAGCTCCATGCAGAACAGACAGGACCTTTACTGCAGAGGCCTCATCGAACAGACTCTGACAAAGTAAACAGCGTGACACTTAATTTATCTACCCCAGAAACATGAAGGGCTCAGTCGACCTGATGGGATCTGTGGTTCCAGGGAGTCTAGGTATTTAAAACGTGATGCTCAGCCTGCTAAGCCATCCCCTGCAGCTTTCCTTAGTGCATAAGATATGAAAAAATCTCCTGTCCTGCAAAACAGATATTAAATTGGATACTCTTTCACCCTGCCATGATAAGAAACGCAGCAGAGAGAGGCAGGAAAATGGAATGCTGCTTAGAAAGAAAATATATTGGAATCTAACATAAAAATTGGTGAGATAGGAGGATTTTCAAAGCTAGTAGCAATCCCCTCCCCAATGAGTTGCTGGAAATTCAACTCTCCCTGTAGTTTTTGCACTGGATTGTGAATAAAAATGGTTGTGATTGATGAAGAGTTTGGTGTCTCACTGTAAGTTGGTCAAGAGGGACTTCTAAATCACCCAAATGAAATATTGCATTATCATGAACGGTAACATGTAACTGTTAAGTATGCTGTTGCTTATCATAAGCTCAGGCTCCTCTGGAGCTCTACCCGGTAAGAAGTCTTCGTGAGCATTGGAGCAGAGAGTCTCCACACAGCCTGGCATCACACAGGGCCTTTCCCTTCCCTTCCCTTCCCTTCCCTCTGAGGCAGCAGGCAGGGGGGTTGATTTTGGGGTTGGAAAGGAGAAAAAGGCAACATGCTTTTGTTTGCTGAGGGCCATGAACCCATTAGTCAGGTTTGAGAAGCCTTGGTAGCGAATTACTCCCTCCTGTATGGGGCTCATTACATTGTTGTGTTGCATATTGGGTTGTTGGTTTGGTTTTTTGGTTTTTTTTTTTTTTTTCATAAAGCTTTTTTACCAGTGCTGTGCATGGGATGATAGGTGAAAAGACAAAGTTGATGCTTCATGGGAAACCAGCAAAATAGCATTAGCAGAAGAAAATAATTTCTATTTTCTTTACTGACACAAAGAAGTGGCTGATTTTATTCCTGTTAGAAACACTTCTAGAGTGGAGACCCACACGTCCCATTGAAAAGCCCTGTATTCACAGTATGACAGAAAGCCAATCCAGTTGGGCTGAAGTTTTCTATGTCCAGAACTTTCCACGAAAGCCTTGGCAGCTCTTTCTCAGAAAAGGATTAGTGCAATAGATGTTGCTTGGCTGAGTGAGAACACAAAATACCAGTTAGCCAAGCAGCCCTAGGATTTTCCATGTTTTAGGGCTAAAATGTGGAAATGGGGAGGAAGGTCACACTTAAGTCCAGGATTTTGCCTTGGATATACCTACACATCCTGATCTCAGACCAGCCAAGCTGCAGGTCTCCAAAAATGCTCCATACTGAACTAAACTCTGTAGTTCCCTGTAATGGCCAAAAAGTGTTAGCGACCCTCAGTATGAGATAGGTGACATGCTCAGGCAGTCATGGTTCATTTCTCTGGCTTTCTTGTCCCTGTCTGCTCGTTTTCCTGCTTCCGAGATGGCTGTGTCTCCTCTCTATTCAAATCAGGTGGCTTCCTGTACCCCTGCCTGTCCCTGTGCTGGGGGGCAGAGAGGAAGAGGACGAGGCAGTAGGTGGGGAGTGGTGCCATCCACCCACCTCCCACTGAAGTCTTTTACCTGACTGTTCTCATGTCTGTGCTCTAGCACGTGGGAGCTTGGTGACTTCTCAGAGAAGTGGTGATTGGGGTTGCTCACCATGGTAGATCAGTGATGGTCCTTGTTTTCAGGAGTACCCTTAGGAGTTTTGGATTTTTTTTTTTTGGCCAGAATTCGGACAGTGGCAGAATGCTCAGCAAGGGCAGACTTCAGTACAAATGGCTAAAATTTGTCAAATTCACTGAAAACAAGGTAATTGGGATGGGCCGTGCGTGGTATGTTGGGTGGTGTTGTGGTGACACCTTGCAAGTATGCAAGTATCATGCTTGAAAATACTAAGAGTTTAAGCAGTGTAAAGTTTGAGGAAAGTGTTCAGTGTGTGTTAGTCTTGGATCCTGTTGGGATGAAGGGGTTGGAGGAAGAGGAGGCAGATGATGCTGGGCCTGCACTGCTCCCCCATCAATAGTAACCTTAACTCATGAACCTGAAGTGAAACAGTTGTTAAACTTTTATCTCAATAGGAAAGCTTCACGTTTTCTTAACAGAACAGATTCTGTGGCTACTAATTTATTACTGCAATTTAAGAAACAGACGTCTGTCTGACATGTGCCATGTAGTTCAGTAGGTCACTAGTGACATCATCCTTAAAATCGTTATCTTTGCAAACCGTGCATTTTGCATAAAAGCTTTTATTTATAGTCAGTCATTAAAATTGGACTTGATATTTACTTTTCTTCTGATTAGGTTAAAGAGTGAATATGAACAAAAAGTACCCTCCTGTTAGCACCAAGCAGTTTGCAAAGTGTGCTATTCACATCCAGCCTTTCTAAAGGAATTATGCTGAACCATTATGGGCTTAGATGATGTGTGTTGGTTAATGCATTTGGTTTTTTCACTGCTAAGACTGAATTAGTGTCACAAGGGGTATATTTTATTTGGTTTAGTCCTTACAGGTTCTCATCCTCACTGCTGAGCAGCTGGAGCCTGTGGTTTGCAGTGGAAGTGTTAGACTTGTAGAGAAATGCTGTTTTAAAGGATGAGGAGACTGCTGGGGGCTTGGTGGGTCTCCTCCTTTGCTCTGAGGTTACAGTAGCAGGAGGTCCAAGGCAGTCCTGGCTCCTGTCTATGTGTGAGTGTTTTGCAGGGCCAAATTCTGAATTGTCCCATTGCCCAGCCCCTGACATGTTTGACGCAAGGCAGGGGAACAGAGTCCTTGGGTGCACCTCTCTAGAGCATGAGACGTCATAAGGCACAAATGAGGTCCTGAAAGGATGCCCTGAGTTGTAGGATGTCACCACCCAACAGCTTGTGACCTGCTGGCCATGGCTTACAGGGCAGCACAGCCCTGAAGGGCCAGACACAACAGCCCCCTTCAAGGATCAAGTTCTTCAGGTGTCCATGAACTCTTCTCCCACATTTCCTCATCCTCTTGTCCTGCCTTATCCTTGATATCAAAGGTCATGTTGAATCTTATACTCTGTGAGTGCTTAAAAATAGTGAACATGAGTGCTAGTAACTTTTCCATCCCAGTTTTCCCCATGGAAGCTCCAAGGTTGGCATGGGGTTGCCCCTAGCCCAGCAGGATGGGCTGGGCAGGATCAGAACCCACTCCAGGGGGGCCCAGGGGCTTCTTGCTGGGCTGGAGAATGCATGAGGCGAGAGAAGTACCCTTCAAAATTGAGAGGCGGTTTAATAACTGTAATGAAAATGATTTTTGACCAAAAATTATGTATTACCAGTTGGCTGAACTGCACAGCATACTTTCTTAATATTAGATAGGGCTGGGTTGTTTTTTTTCCCCAGATCTTACTGCTAAGATCACTGGCCCATTTCAATTTTTATTGAAACAAATAAACCCAATAAAAACACTTACGCTGAGAGCTGAAGCTCCACAATAGAAAAAAATAAAAATTACTCCGTATTGAATTTATTGATTTATTTATTTACTCCAACTGGAAAATTGAGTATTGTGTTAATGTATTTTATAAGAATCACGGTGCTCGATGAAATGGCTAATTTATTTTAGCGTATACATAAATAGCTAGCAATTTTCAGTGAGACAGGCTAATGAAAATGATGCCATGAAATTGTCTATACTATGAGGAGTGATGGAGTCAAGTTATTATTGGTTGAGTGCTGCGACGTAGTGAACTGGCCATCATGTCTTTGAACTTTTGAACTGCTACTTGGTCGTGTGATTTATTGATTTTGGTATCAGCGTGTTAACTTTTTATTTTTGTTGGGGGGGGTCACACACGCAGCACGGATGAGTAACGCACTGCGTAGTTTCATAGATGTTTAGGTTAAACAAGATGGTTGAAAAATTTAAAGTGTGTTAAGGGAGCAGGGTTACGCCATGTGGAAAGGCAGAGGGATGCTTGTAGGTACCATTAGATGTCAACACTGATGTTCTGATTGCTGCGGATTAGCCGAATACAAGTGAACTTGGCAGGGTAAGTGTGCATCATACTTGTCAGAGAAACGTTGCCTTTGTTCTAAATGAAGTGCGTGATCTCATAGCAACTTTGTTTGCCTATCTACCTTCAACCTCTGCTCGTGCTGTGTCTTATCACGGCGGTGCCTGGTACGGGCAGAGCATCCACGCTCTCCTGTCAGCCCTTCCCAGAGGTGCTCTCCATGTTGCCAGCTGTTGCTCGAAGGAGGATGCTCGCTGGTGGTGGAAACAGCTGCACAGCTCGTGTTGGACTGTTGTACCAGAGAGCTGCCCCCATCCACAGTCACCCAGACGTGTAAACTTGTTTCATCTTCTAGCTGTGATCCCCTCGCAGGCTGGCTGCAGTGCTGAGCCTCGGCAGGCAGCGCTCACCAGCGGCTGCCTCATCCCTCCGTGCGAGGAGATGCTACACTTGTTGTTCCTGGTGATTTGCTTAGGATGAGGAACTCAGGCATTAAAATAATATTGTTTGACTTAGTGTTTTCTTGCTGCAGAACTTTTCTCTCGACTCTGCTGGTAGGGGACCCTTTGCATGGCGGCTGCTCTGAGCTCTGTTTCTGATTAAACCGACTAACTTGACACCTGCATTTTACAATTTGCTTAAAGTGCTTTATCCCGTAAAAGCAGCGATTTCAAAGCTTTAAAGCCAGCAGACTTGCAGGGGTTTGCACAACTTAGCTCATCCCACCAGTTCGCTGCGATTGTGCAAAATACAACTGGACTTTCCTACTCTACTTGACCCCTGTTTTCAAAATTTTAGTGTCTGTCTTCCCCATCCTCACTAACTCCCTTTTTCTGCTGTGGGTCTCAGCAATGCATGCGAGCGTTATTGTATTTTTTCCCCCAATTATGAAACTGACATGTCTTTATTTGGATATTAAAAGTGCTCCCTCCCTTTCCCCACTGCAACCCAAAGCATTTCCAGCAGCCTCGCGGTGAGCAATTGGGAAGCTGGTACCACTTGCCTCTCCCTTTCACCCCCCTTTGCCTCTTCGTTTTTATTTTTTTAATATATATATATTTTTTTAATTTTTAAGAGATGGGCTGTTTAAGCCAGAAAACAAAACTGGTGGGAAAAGGCTAAAAACAGGACTGACACCAACACCATTAG
>VZTT01061952.1:142008-152008 GCA_013400855.1 Buphagus erythrorhynchus
AAAAAAAAAAAAAAGGCAGCCCGGCACCGCCACCCCACCGGCACAGCGCGGGGCGGGCAGGGGAGCAGCGCGGCGCGGCGTAGTTTTATTTTTATGCAACTTAAAGAAGCCGGATTCCCCCCCCCCCCCCGCCATTCCCTCCCCCTGTAAAATGCCCAGCTATTTCTAGAAAATTTGCGTTGCTGAAACACTTTAATCTGTGTGCTCTATTTTATTCTTCTAAGTATTTTTTTTCTCCTTTTTTTCTTTTTTATTCCTTTTTTTTTTTTTTTTTTCCTACGTTTGTGATTTTATGAGCACATATTCCTCTTAGCGGCTATGAATTTCTATGAATTCTAAATAAGCTTTTCTAGGGATGAAACGTGCGGGGTATTTTTACACGAGGATTTCAACTTTTCGGTTGACATAATCTGAAGGTACCACAGCCTTTTCTGCGACTGTTCAAGTGCTTCCCTGCCCTGCAAGGAGTTATCACATTGCTTAAACCAGCCCTTTATGCCATCGTTTTTCTTTTTTTTTATTCTTTTTTAAGCCTGTATGTTGCTCAGCTTCAGCGGATGCTTTTCTTCTCCTCCAAACTGAAATGCTCTCAGGTTTTGCTGTGCTTCTCGGTTTGTTTTGAGCACGTAGGAAAATATTAATACAGAGCAGTGAAAAAGAAACAGTGATGCGTCTTCCGTTCAGGGGAGTCGGCAAACCTGTCCACTTCTGTGCTGGGAAGTACAGAGAGCAAATCCATAATTCAGTGCAGGAGCAAATGAATTCACGGCGATGCATAGGATGGGTATTATGTAACTTAATAAGAAATGTGGTTTTGATCGTAGGAGCGGACGCTGCGCTTGTAGGTATAAATATCAAATCTAGGTAAGTCTGTGGAAGAGCACTTTTCTTCCAGCCTGCATTAAGCAGCGTTGTCTTCAATCCCTGATTCTTATGGGATTTTGGGAGGGAAGCAGCTTCTTCCTAAATTGAGTATCATTCAAAAAATCTTTTAAATACCTGTTGTGTACTTGGTTGCTTAATTGGCTGTCCTTCTTCCTGTCTCTGCTGCCTTCTTTCCCCAGTATTATGGGATCTCTAGATTTTTTTTTTTTTTGAAGTCTCAGTTCCAGAGCAAACCTGGATAGCAAGGCTGTTCTTTTATTTTTTTATTTTTTCCTTTCCCCCCTGCTAAAATATTATTTCTCACATATTACTGGAGATTTCTTTTCTCTGCCTTTTTATTTATTTTTCTCTTAAGCTGTGCAGCCTGACCTGTGCTGATCAGAAACTCTTTTTAAAATATAAGACAAGTCAGATAATGTAAATAAACTTTTGTACCTGCAAACTTTTATCCTATAAAACTAGGATTGATTTTTCTTAAGACATTGCAACACACTAATGGTAAACACAAATAGATGTGTTTTGTAAAATCAAAGGGTTTATTTTTAAACACATTTCTAGTTTTTGCTTTTCGGGCCTTGTAGGGGATGATAGGAATTAGTAGCCTTTAATTAGACGTGGAGATATTCACATTTTACAGGGATTTATGTTAGAACATGGAATGGCGGGTGGCTTGTTTCCTCATTATGAATACTCCCTGCACATAATGAGGTTCATCATTAGTTGATGGAGTGAATTTGCCCTAGCTCTACCTTGAAAGGCACATAATTTACATACTACTTCAGAGCTTAGGCTTTAATGGATTCCTCGATGAATAAAATGAAAAGCTACTTTCTTTAAATTTTTGAACAGTGTTTTGATAATACGGATTTAATAAGACATTCAATTTCCTTGTTAAGTATATTTGAAAGTGCATTCCCAATTTTAGCACAAAATATACTTCCCTATGTTGCTTCCTATAATATTAGGTAATACATAAGCAAATATACACCACTGTAAACATTTTTGGGGACTTAGAGGGTTTATTTTACCCTATGTGTGAGGTGACATCAAGCTCCTTTGGCCTGGTCTCCAAGCATAGTAGAGCTCACCTGCACTGTTAAAATATCACAGAGCAGACCTGATCCCCTGTTAAAGCTCGTTCTGCCTGAGGAGTGCTTTAACTGTGTATTTGCTGTGTACATTTGCAGTGATGCATCTTTGGAAATGTGTTGCTGGCTGCCAGGCTGACAGTGACAAACCCTCCAGTCCCACCTCCCTATTTATTTTAATGAGACGAGAACAGCAAAAACTTCTCTGGTGCAGTTCCACCTCTGGAACTGCTGCGTAGATGTGATTAGATTAGAGTAAATTGAATTGTAGGCTGCCTGATGTGTTATCATGTCATCAGCTTACTCCAGTCCTGGTCTACAGGGTAGAGTTAGCGAGACATCCTCATCTTCCTCCTCCTCCCTCGGTGTGTAGAGGGGGCTGTGCATGTCCCTTGTGTGGGGCAGGCTGGGCACAGCCAGCACCTCTCCCCACTGACACTTGCCAGTGTGGTGGTGCAGTTGAGAGGCAAAAAATACGAAGGGAAAGCTTGTTTTGATAGAACGTTTTATTACCTGAAAATGATGAGCATATATTAACATTAATAGAATAGTCTGTGTCATTCTTTTTTAGGCAATTTACCTCCGCCGCAGACCTGTCTGCTTCAAAATCTTTCTCTGTTCTAAAACATATATTTGTTTAGGGAGTTTTCATTGAAGTGTACATGACAATTACAGCTGTTCATTAACAAAATTGGGTATTTGTTTTAAACTTTAACCAATCACTTTGATATGCTAATTATGGTGTAATTTAATTTGAGCCCTGTAATGATGATGCCGTTATTATGGACATAAATGATGCAGTTAAGCTGAGAGTAATCTCATTTGCATACTGTACATGCCAGTAAATTAAGCCCTTTCTTCGACTGCTTCAGCTTTAATTTTCCACTTCTTTTCACACAGCGCCTTTTCAGCCAGTCTCTTATAAGCCCACTTTGTAATAGTGCTGATGACTGTTTGATGTGGAGAGTTGCTGCACCACAATAATGCAAGACACAAGATGTAACATTTAAAGGATTCATTATCTTACTGAGTGTTGCTTTAAGAAGCTGGGATTAACAAGGGTGGAAGTGTCCTCTCCGTGGAGCCATGCGGGTCTTCCAGAAACAAATGCAATCTTTATTTTTTTTCCCCCCTTTCTCTTGGTGTACCCTGACAGTGAAAGGGTTTCAGTAAGGCCTCATGGTATTTCTCAGGAATGAACTAAGACACTATCAGAGCTCTATAGTACAACATTTGACCTTCTCTGTAGGGTATTCTGTGATGCTCCACTGTTGCAGAAAAGTTATTGGATACAATTTGCAATATAATAGAGATGTGAGATACCAGATTATTTCTTATATTTGGTATGTGGGCTCCAGATCTACCTGTGTGATGTACAGCAATGCAGAATTGAAATCTACATTAGTTTTTTTCTATTTATTTGCCAGTTTCTCCTTTCATGGCCCTTCCATCAGTTTACCTTAATAGCAGGTTACTTGCAGATTCAAATTTTAAAAAATGTTGTTGCGTCTGCTGATATTAGTGAAAACTTGGGTATTGAAAGAAGAAAAATCACCAGCACCAAACAAAAATGAACTGCGTAAGCGCTGACTTCAATAGTTAATCTTTTCCAATTTACCATGTTGTCATTGAGCTGAAGTATTCTCATAACACTGTGGCGTACAAAGAAATCATGTGAAATAAACAGGGCTCTTTTTATAGCTGCTTACTATTATGGTTAGATATTTTCATAGTTTAATACCTCTGGAAGTAAAGCTCGTCTCAAGTTTTTTTGCAGCAGTTGGCCTCTCAGACAGCCATTGTTGTGTGGGTAACCAAGTTAACTAAAGATCATTATGAAAACCTCACAATCCTTTCCTTGCACAGGGTCCCGTGACCAAAAATAGCTTGTGCAGTTGCCCACAAACATGCAAGTTAATAACTTCCTGGGTGAACAGGGTAAAAGCTGCTGATTTCCAAGGCATGCATGTCACCCTGGCCTCCACCCCTGCGGGGAGTGCAGCAAACAGATGGGAGGGTCCATGCTCACTGCCTGGCCAGCATTTAATGAGACTTCAGTTTTTATGGCTGTCACCTACATTTCCCTTGGTTTCAGTTCTGCATTTCTCACATGCCATCTTGTTTTCCAGCAGCCCTTCCATGGTAGCCTGGTAGCATGAGCACAGGCTGGGGCTGTGCTCTGGTGAAGTGCTGCCTGATGACGATCTGACTGCCCTGTTGAACCCTTTGTTTCCTTTTCAAAACCCCAGGAATCATTCCCAACAAGCCCGTTGCTCCAGCCACCAACTTCCCCGACATGCAGGTTTTCAATTCTCCTTGTACACATCTTCTGCACATGGCTGGTGTGAAGAAAACCAAGGAGATGTGTACGAACACGGAGCGTAATGTGGGTCTTGGCTTTCACAGAGCCTTTGCTTTTCACCCATAACACCAAAGCTGAGAAGGTGACATCTGCCAGCTGCTTCTTCAGGGTGGAGTACATCAGTGTGCAGTGTCAAATCTTGGGGTGTGCTTCCAAAGCAAAATGTGTCCTGAAAAGGAAAGGTCTCCTCGGTGCCTTTTCTGAGGCTGTCCTTGTAGACATGGGGTTCATACATGAGCACACCTAGGAGACAAAACCCAGCAGCTGTTCCCTTTCTAGTCACAGCCCAGAGCTGCTCAGGTTGCTGGCAAAAGTGGGTCGAAGCTAACTCCACCCAGGGCAGGGGTAGAGAAAGGGTTTCTCACAGCACAGGGTGATGCAGACTCTCTCCAAAAACTCCATAGTCACAAATTCTCTAGAAAAATGCTGGAAAAATTTGGCCTCTAAAGCTCATGAAAAAAAAGTTTGCAATTTTGTCTATTTTAGCAGTACACTTATGGCTCAACCCTTGTCTTCCCTCTAAAGTTAATGTTTGTGTTGCTTTAGGATGTCATTGGCTGCAAAGGATGTGTCATATCTTCAGCTTCTGTAGGAATGAGTATGCTGAACATCTGTCTCTGGTGTCATGGAGGGATTTCTGTCCCAAGGAGACAATGCCAGTAGGATGGACTGAGAGTTGGGCTCAGAGACTTTTTTTGTGCTTGTTAGTGTTTTATGAATGCAATGATGCTGCAGTGTGCTGTGCAGAACTTCAGTGTTAATCTTCTTGGGAGGTAAAATACTTCTTGCAAAATGGTTTCAATACCTTGCCCTTAAAGAAATCACACTGTAAGAGTTGTCTTCACAAAAGAGGTTTCAGGCATAGGTTTTCCTACTCTCTTTGTCCTAATGAAACACATATCCTTCATCCCCTCACAGGACCTTTTGAGTTTATTCTAGATAAAGAAATTCATTTATGAAGATTTTACCTTTATCATCTTCCCTCTTTAATCTTATCCTGGACTGCAATTTTCAGTAAGTTTCTCCTGCCACACTTTCCAACATATGAACCTTTTGAACCCAATCAGGTGGGAAATTAAAAGCTATACCAGTTCTGATGATGTACTGTGCAGCCCTGTTTGAGCATTTCAGTGTAATTCAGGATTGCTGGGTCTAAAGAAGTTTTTCACCCTGGGTAATGGTAGCTCTCTGCAGAAAGTTATTTTGAGGAGTTTTGAGCTTTGTGGGAGATGGATTTCTCTTTTTCCAGCTTTGTTTACAAACTGCTTTGTTCTTACCCTTTTCCAGCAAAACAAGTGTTTCTTTACAGAAATATTTGTGGTTGAGAGCAAAGCCACTGAACCTGTCTCTAGAATTATAACTACAACAGATTAAGGAGTAATTTATCATATGTTAATATACTTACCCCATCAAAGTCATGGGCGTCAAGACATAGAAACAAAAATAGACCTCTGATCTCTATCTCTGTACTGTTTTTCATCATTGACTCTGCTATTGATATCTCGAGAAAAAGCTCTAGGAATTTGTGATTGTATTTGTGATTTGTATTTAGTAGCTAAGGAGAACAGTTGTCTGTCACTGAAATTACCCCAAGTGCCAAAGCTGCTGCCTTTTTCATGTTTGACTGAACCAAGTTGACTTCAAGTTCCAAAGTGTGAAGATTCCCTGTTCCCACACTTGTCAGTTTGTTCTTATTTGTAAATGCATTTTATCGTGGCTGTAGATGGTGCATAGGTATCTGTGATGAGAAGCTTGGGAAGCACCTACAGATGCTTTGCCTTTCCAGCATGAGGGAGCCTCCTACAGCTGTTCCCAGGAGCAGGCAACTGGCTCACCTGGAGAGCATCTTGAAAGTCCAGGTGAATCTGCCTGTTGCTGCTTCTCCTGAGTGTACACAAAAGTCAAGTAGTGAAAGTCAAGTAGCTGTTAAGGTTTCTTTAATCTGTGAGCCTTTAGTTCTTTGGGCTGCGTCCACCCTCTTCCAGCAGCATTTTTCCTGTGACTGGAGGACGTGAATGTCTCTCTAACCTGGCTGAACGGACAAAGCAATGTGATGGAAACACATAGAACAAACATGCTTCAAGCAAGACAGTGAAGTTTCTCAAGCAAGGCTGTTAGAGAAGGGAATTGGGATAAAGCACACCGTTCAACCCCTTCCTTTGCTCCTGTTTTCCTGTACCACCTGGGGGCTAGAGGGAGCAGCAGTGTAGGTAGGAACACCCTGGTGTGTCACCAGCTCTTCCCTGTGACATGCACCTGCTTCTGGCTGTCTTCAATTTGATTTCACATTGGCTTTTCCTCCAAATGAAACACTTCCTCTAAGGATGGTCTTTGAAAAGACCATGTTCTTTTTTCCATAACTGCAAATTCTTGAGCTGGGCTGTTTAGGTAGTTTCCCGCAACCATCACTTTGAGGAAGATGAATGAAAAAATTCTGCTTTCAGATGCGTGGCCTAAATCAAAAGCAGCTCTGTTTGAGTTCTCTGAAGTCTGTCAGGGTTTTGCCATTATTAACAGCCATATAGCCCCAGGCAATGGTCCTCTGTACTACATGGGGGGAGAGCAGTATCTTCTGGCCCTGTGCTTCTCTGCTGCAGAGTGACAGTGTGCAAGGGGCAGCCGCGAGCAAGGAGGGCTCCAAAAGCTCTGTGCTTGGTGGCATGGCCAGAGCTGTTGGAGATGGGGCAGCCAGACTGATCCTGTGTGACAGAGCCTGACCCAGAGGCAGTCTGCCAGCTGAGGAGGCTTGCCTGTGTCTCTGCAAACTCTTGGACTTCAGGACACACACCAAAGCTGTGCATGAAGAGTTTCCTGGGCTTCATGCTGGGGTAAGGCTTGCAGTGTATGATCAGCAAAGCTTTGAGACCCGCAGTGCAGCCCTTCCAGCTGTGGGGTATTTCACGTGTTTGTTGGTATCCCCTTTGGCAAAGGGGGTTGAATCAGGGTGGGTGTGCTACAGGCTTGATGAGGGAAGGCAGTACTATGGAATGAGCAGCTCCCAGTGAACAGGGAGTTTTATATTGCTTTTACAGTGAAACAAATATAAAAAGGGAGAATGAAATGATAATAACCCAAATTGGTGCCCAATGTATGGGATTCCATTTGTGTGCAGTAAAGGGAAACCCAGCTCCTGTAGTTTTCCCTTGGAAAATAATTCGTTCTGTATTTAAAACCTATGTGCAGGATGACCATATAAATGTGGTTAAATGGCATAGGATTCTGATCAAAGGGGCAATTACAAGTAATAAAATAGGAAATATAATTATTGCTACCATCTCAAATCTTATAGCCAGGGAGAATCCTAGCTGCTAGATGGAGAAAAAAAACATAATATGAAGAGAAGAAAAGAAGAAACCCCCCAGATTTCAGCTTGTTGGGCCCCATAAAAAGAGGACTGAAAAGTAAAGATTTCCTAGAATCTCAGAATTCCCAAATAATTATCAGGGCAGAGTTGTGAACAACTTAACTGTTGGCGGAGCTGAATTAGAGCAGAAACTGAATTACCAGCTTCCACACAGGAAAATATACCGAAGTCAGAGCTGTGGCTGGGTTATTTTCACCAAATGTCCAGCACATATGCTGCGCTTGCTTTTATTGTTCACCGTTATGGTGTCATGTCTCGCTAGATTGTGCTTTGCTACACACCTCCACCCCCTAACAAACTGGCCCTATATGTGCATGTAGGCAGAATATAGGGAATTAAGCTGTGTGACAGTGAACTTCTGGGGGTTTTTATGTGCTTGACAAATGTTTCTTAAACATGGTATAAATACATTGTACAGTAGAATTCAAGTGTTGGAGGGGCACGTTTTACTCCCAAAAGAAATGTGTGTATTTTGGCTTCGTGTTCCTCTGTCTTTTTTCTTATCCTCTAAAAGAAATATTTAGTATTTTAAAGGCACCTATGTTTAGATAATACAGGTTTGGACAGTATTTCTCCTCTGTATGTTGTAGAGTTCCTGCCGACACGCCTGGACAAACCTCACCACCTAAAACCCTCAGGCCAGATTTTGGCATTCGGTGTCCTCAGAGGGAGGGATCGTAGCTGTTAATCCTGTAATAGTCAGATTCTTCAAGGTAGCATCTTCTGTCCTCCCACGGGTTAGATTCTCTGTTTTACCTGACAGCCTGAATATTTCTCTTCAAAGGGAACGTAAACTCTTCTGCAGGCTGGGCTCACCCTCGCTTCCCCTCGCCAAGTCTTGCCTGGGCACTTCTCTTGTTCCTCGGCCTTTTTGCCATAGCTATTTTCTTCCTTCCTGGCTCCTTGGAGAAAATACACTGTATTTGTAAGGGCCTGTCCCTCCTGAGCCCATTCCCAGGGTTCTGCCTGCCTTGCTAAAGAGGCCTTTCCAGAGGAAAGGCAAGGGCAGCTGGACTGATCCCATCACTCTTCAAGACCGCGAGGTCATGCATACGGTCCCCTTGCAGAAATGCCAAAGCCTATTTAGAGTCAGACATGTAAATACTCTGCTCAAAAATAATAATTAAAAAAACAATCTTGTGGCTGAGTTCTTCAGAGGAATGGGAACGTCAGCTGGCATTGGCTCTCACCTGTTTTGATAAGGCACTGCGTTTTCAGCGGGTGTTTGTAAGCTCCAGATACTTGGGATGAAAATAGCTTCCTCATCCTGTTCCTTTGCTGCGGGTGGGCGAGTGGCTCAGAGGCACAGCAAGGGACATGGGTGCCTTATCCCAGCTCCTTGTCTTTTCCAGTCACGCTAGCTAGGTTGTTTGGAACCAGTAAATGCTTCACTGCACACTTGGCCCCATCACACTCATCCCTATGTTAATCTCTGCCATGGACAGGGGCTCCCTGTGCCTTACGGGCTCCAGCTGTAACAGCTCATCTGCTTTATGGAGCTGTTGTAAGCCCCAGTTAACTGGGGGTTGTGAGGCACTTGTACCCCTCAGATACGTGGGCCCTAAGAAACATTAGGAGCTTTTGTGTTTTTCCAGTGGAAGCTCTCCTTGCCCCCGTGCAGCTGATGCTCTGTGGTGTGGCACTGCACCTTGGTAATGCTCTCAGGTGAACTTCGCTCACATGAGAGCCTTTGATAGAACAACCCCTCCAGAAAACTGCAGGAAAAGCTTTTTGTTTCATTAGTATTTGGGGTGGAAATATGCTGTAGATTAATCCTCTTTGGAAAGAGATTAAGAAATGTTCTCTCCTCCTCCCTTCTCATGTAAGAGAAGGTAATGTTTATTCTTTCTTTATTAACTACAGACGTCAGAGAAAAAGGGACTGTTGCCCTTTGATTTTATTTACAAGGCAAAAGTGAAAACTTGTTTGATCATATCATGGCTGTTTAGCTTCAGCGTAAGAGTGGAAGGGAACCTGTTTCCAACTGCTATCATGTCTAAATATAATTCTTCTTCTGTTTAGTTATCTCTGAATTTTAAATGCTGCATCCTTGGCCTTACTTATTTGTCAGGTTGAGTGAAATTGCTTCATGCTCTGCTTACAGAAATAAGCTATTTAAAATGAAATTGTCTCTGAGAACTAAGGGATTTTTGTGAGTGTCAAATTTGGAGTCCTGATTTCCACAGAAGTGATCCATTGTGGAGCAAAAGCCGTTCTGAAACCTTGGGTTTGCTTTTCAGTGAGGCAGGAGGAGGCCTGGGGCTTGATAACTCTAGTTACCAGTCATATTCTGGGGCCAGA
>VZTT01061952.1:157008-163811 GCA_013400855.1 Buphagus erythrorhynchus
GTGTGGGCAGCCCGAGCGGCACAGGCAAGCGGGAAGGCAAGGAGAAAAAGGAGACCGAGCTGCAGACTCAGACTTGAGAAGTAATTCCAGCCATGCCCTGGTGGATGGGAAGTCGGGTTAGCGTGGTCTTTGGAAAAACACAGGTTGGGAAATGAGAAGGGAGCGGATCGCCAGCGGAGCAGGTGGTCGTTTACAAAACAATCCGTCTTTTTATGTGTTTAGTAAGTCTTGAAAGAACGCCTGCAAGAGATCCATTTGTTGCTGCCCATGCTCCCCTGTCAATTATTGAAAATAGCTTTTGCACATCCTGATTTTGTATGTTTAAGTATTTCAGGGTTTAACTTTGTTATTTCATTCTTTAAAGTCTTCAGCGGTTGCATGTTTGACATGGCTTTGTTATCCTAGATGTTATGATCTGGCGCACAGAGCATTAATTCCTTTATCAGCTCTATTTCCTTTACAGTTGTTCGTTTAATTGAGCTCCTCTGTGTATTTTGCAAAACAAGATGCATTCATTATAACTTGCAGACCTCAGATAGTATTGTAACATGTTTCAGAAAAATAGCACTTTTGTAGATAGTTGTGGAAGTTGGGTGTTTGGTTTATTTTTCAGATGATGGGAGGAAGCAGTAGCAGAATTCTTGCATGCATAATCAGTCAGAACTCTCCAGAAGCTCTTTATTCAAGTTATTTTCTTTTAAAGCTGTGTTTACTCTAAGAATTCGGCTGAGGCAGTTGAAATATGTGGCTGCAGTGGGGAACAAAATACACTGTATGTTTTGTTACTCTCCTTGTTCTGCTTTGACTTGTGCAAACAGTTTAATCCAAAGGCAGAGATCATACGGTCTGTGGCTGCGGTATCTTACAATCCAGTTTAGGGTGCAAATTACCCTCTTATGGCACATCCTGACATTGAATAGTCTTGTCTGGTATAAGCTGTAAATAGAGTGTATCCTTCTCTTTCACAAGCCCTTGGAGCAGGAAGCCACATGCCTTAGCTCTGCAGTGTTCAGGAGCCAGCACATCTGTGGGACCATGCACCTGCATGCGGCTGGAGATGTTCAAGTACTGTCTTCAGTGCAGATTTTGAACATTAAACACTCATTTCTGGTTGTAAACGGCCTCCACATGCTGCTGGGGATTCAGCACCAGAAAGGCCATTTCCTGGAGCAGCCTCTGCTGAGCTTGGCAGTGAAGGACCCTCCCAGCCCAGGGCTGAACAGCTGGTTCTGGAGAGGTCATGGGGCCACAGTGCTGTCTGTTGGGAGGTTTTCTGTTCATTGGCATCATCCATGGAAAAGGTATGGACAGCCACAGGAGTGCTCATGGTTTTTCACTGTCATTGGCCAAGGCAAGCTGGAAAGGCTCACTTGGTGCCCTGCAAATCCTCTCTGCTGTTGCCTGTCCCTCTCCCAGCCATGGCTGGTGGTGGGTTAGAGGTGGGCATTGCTCCTTAGCCATGGGTGAATGCAGAAGAGGGATTAAGAACTCTGTTTCCTTCATTCTCACTCAAAAGTGTGCATATGTGCTTTTTTGGGGGAGTTAGAAAGAAATTAGTTTCGACAGAGCTTTTTTAGGGAGTTTTCTCAGGCACAGGATGAAATTTTGAGGTGAAAAAAAAATCACGCTTCTTTTCCTGCTTCTCTATTGGGCCAGTGTGGAGAGGACCAACTATATTTTTGGGTGCTTGGGATCCATGTGTGTTGCTGTTGAGGAACATGCTGCATGTACACATCTCCTGCATAGAAATGTGATGGGGTGGATGGAATCCTTGCTCTGGACTGAGACTGGAGCTATTCCTGGGAAAGAAAACATCAAGAAAAAACTAGGGATGAAGGCACCTCTCCTGTCCTGCTCATTCTGTTCTGGCTGATGTGAACTGGCATGCTGGGTGTTTGGATAGCATGTGTGTGTGTGTGTTTGTGTGTTAGCTTACACACCAGTGTGCACAGGCACGTTTGGTTTCCCTGATGTCTTGTGCTGTCCTTGCTGTAATCTGAGACCCACAGCCCTTGGACAGGGCAAGAAGGCAAAGAGTCCATCTGTGTTTCCACAAAAGCTTAGCTAAGTGCATTTTTTTATATTGTGTTATGGGCCTGATTCTTGTGGGGGTTAGATGCTCTCCATTGTGGATGCTCAGCGTTTTTGCAAGTCACCCTGCTCAGAAGTTGGTGGTTATGGGTTTTTTTTTCTTAAGGGGAAAAAGCATTTTTCCATTTGCCTCTCCATAAATTGAAACCACTAAAGAGCCCTTGCTTAGTTATCCACACACAAGCACGCAGTGATGGGAGCATAAGAGGGACTGCAGGTCTTGGAAGGCTTGAAGTGTGTGAAAACAAGGAGTCCTAATGAAAAGCGTTTTGCAATTTAATTGTAGTGGGTGTGCCTTTGTTTGTGCAGAGAAATGAAAGTGCTGGAGGCCGAAGTGCTTTCTTTATCCTCGGAATAGCAAGCAGTACAAACTTCCCTGGCCAGTTCTGCCAAGGTGCCCAAGACCTGCAAGTCCCTGCAGAGCTTTGGCTCTCTGCTCACTGAGACCCCATCCCATGGACTTGGAGCCTTCAGCCACCCAGCCTCGCAGGCTCTCCAGAAATGCCATGTTTGGCATGAAGTACCTTTCTTGGGTTCCTTAATGCCTTTCTCTTAAGGTTCATCTTACAGATTCACTGCATTTGGGAAGACCATCCTGTCCTTTGCAGTAGTTTTGGGAGTCATGACTCTCCCTCAGGATGGATCTGCACATCTCCATGTAGCCAGTGTTCTGCTTGTTCAAAGCAAGAGGCTTGTTCCTCCTGCCCACTGCCTTGTCAACCCCTTTGGAGCAGTCCATGAATCCCAATCCCATTTGGCTAGGGGGCCAAATGTCCTGCTCCCTTCTGTATCAGCCTCCTGAGCTGCCCGTGCCCCACAGCAACACGATACATTTTAAATAGATGCTGTTTGCAGCATCTTGGACTTGCTGTGCGAGGATGAGAAATGTTAACATAAATTCTTTAAATAACATCTAGTAGTGTTGAATGCACAGAATTATAAAACATTTTTATATTCTGAGACTCATTTGCATCTTCACATTAAAAACTGTGGTTTTCTTCTCAGGGAATGGTTGCAAGATCTGATTTGTTTTGAAATCAAAGCTAAATTTGTGTTCTTGCTTTCCTCTTTGCCCTTCATTCGACAAATTTTTCTTGTTCTATAAATACAGAATTGTAAACAAGGGCTAATCCTTAGCAACAACCTGGAAAGTTAACATTTCTCTCCAGCTCCTATTATAATTAATTCAGACACTATGAATATGATGTGATTTACACATAGTATTCCTAAGGCCAGGATGTACTAATATCTTGTTAGAGAACTGGGGAAAAGAACATGCTTTTGTGTGTGCCATATAACATAATTGCACTGCATTTTCTTTCATGAGAAGATGCTTAAAGATGCTTTTTACTTTGCATTTGAAAAATGAAAGGCTTCTGCTTCTGCATTTGGCTGAAATTGTCTTAAATGTGTTTTCCCTCCTGCAGCAGTCAACATTGTCAAAACATTTTACAAAGTACATTTTAATAATATGGGTTAGGACCATCATTATATTAATTTAATTCTCTGTGTAGGTAAATTCGTAAGATGCTTCCACTTTGTCATAAAAGTTTTTCACAGTAAACATAATCTGTTTTCCCTGTGTAAAAAAGGAAGGAGATAATATAGTAGACAAAAGCATAAATGCCTTGTGTGAAAATTGTAAAAGTGTAGCTTGAACAGTCTTTCTCTCCTGGTCCATCCTTGCATTTTATTTAATTTTCATTTAATTTTGTTTTGTTCTGTTTATATTTGTTCAGGGAGTGTTTTTGTAGTGTTAATCTGTGTAAGCCACATGCAGTTGAAAACTGCAACTCCCAAAAGGCTGTGATTAAAACATTATGTATGTGGCAAACCACAAATGCAAAAGGAAGTTTACATTTAGATTTTCTATACAGAAAATATTATATTCAAGTTTTGTAATACCTTGGTATCGTGGTCAGCATTGCCATAAAAATTCTGTGTTATATGGAATGATACAATCTGTGAAGCATTTCCCATTATGTAGACACCATGTCTTTAAATTATAGCAATTTCTTAAGATTTTAAAGCAAAATGAGCTCTTAGAAGTGTGATTAATAGCAGGGAATGAGGCTAACACTGGGTCATCAGTGGCACTCCATTACAAAAAAGGTTGGACTAATAAAAGCATCCATCTATTTGACCAATAAAGCATTTGAATGATATGCTTATAGTTTTTATCATAGTGTAGTTACTTTGTACTGAATAAACTGTGATTTTACGTGCTGGAAAAGGAGCGTGGAACAGGCAGCGCAGCTGAGGTGAGAGCAGTTGTCTCAAGTAGGGAAATATCAGGACTTTTATGTGAAGCTTGATGTTTTCAGAAGCCTTCAGGTTGCAGTGTCTAAATTTTTGAAGCTGCTGTGAAATATCTAAATCCCCCGTGACCTGTGCCTGCCTGCCCACAGTCATTCGGTGAGGCTGGCCCTCGCTGTCCTGCAGGGAGGGGAGAAAGGAGGGTATTGTGTGTAATCATTAATTCAGAGTTAAGTCCCCGGCAGCCCCAGACATCAGAAATACTCTGCTGCAGCACAGGAAATGGGGCAGCACTTCTGTTTTCCTGGTGTGCGGACGCCAACCCCGTCCTCGAGTCGCACCTTTCATCCTGCCTGCTATTATGCTGTCAACCTGATGTATTAAAAAATAGGCAGTTGCCTGAACAATACTGCATTTGGGTTTTATTTAAATACCTGTCTTATTAGTAGGTTGTACTGATTTTGTGGTTTTGAACCTTTTTTCTTCTTCTTACTTTATTTTTTTTTCTTTTTTTTACTACAACAAAAGGCTAAATATTTTCTGAAAAAGAAAACGAAGGTTCTTGGCCAGCTGTGGATGTCCAGGATTGTGCTGTGAAAAAAAGTAACAAATATTCTAAAACTTGTAAAAAAATGATGAGGGGGGAGGCTTCTGGCCATCATGCTGTTTGCACATGAAATGGCAAGGGAGGGGAGATTAGTGCCAGGGCCAGCTGTGACCTTGGATGCTTCATAGATTTGAGACTGAGATGATTTTCCTCAGTGCTTGGCAGTGATGCTGGTGCTCATCAGAAGGTAGGGGTGAACCAGGGAGGGACAATGGTGCAGCTGGGAGGAAAAAGGACCTGTGGTATAGCCCACAACTACATCCACTAACCCCAGCCAAGTGGTACAACATCTTAAAGGGCTCATTTTACGTAGGAGAGGGATGAAGAGACCCATGGAGGTCCCATGCAGGGATTGTGTCAGGGCAGGAATGTAACCCGGAGCCCTGGATTAACCTCTACCATTTGGACCATCCATCTTCTCTCCCTGTACTTCACATCTTTCCCAAAATCCATGTTCAGGATAGACCATTTAGAGACACCTCCCTGAAGGAGTGCTGTGATAGGAAATGTCATGAGTGTTACAAGGATGAGAGATGGACAAGGAAAGGCTTTCTGGAAGGTGGCAGACCCAGGGGATTTGGGTGTCCTGAGCACCTTGAGGACTAAAGTCACAAAGCCTTGGGGCCAGGAGAGGGATATTGGATGGGAAGCAATTGGAGGCCAGAGGTTTTGATTGCAAGAAGACATCCAAGGGGCTTCTGGGTTAACAAAGATGAGCTGGGGAGATCTACAAAGATGAGAGAATGGTGATGGGAGGCAGAGGCAAGGGGGCTGAGGGTGGGAGAGAGAAAGGAGAGGGAAGAGGGCTGAACCATGGCTTCAGTGGTGCTGCAGGGCCCTGGCATGGCCATGGGTGTGAGTGTAAACGACACGTGTCCATGGTTGTGCTGGGCAGGCTGGGCTGTGTCGAAAGCTGTTGTTTTGCTTGTTTGTTCTAGGAGTGAAATGAAAATTTTTTATTACCCCACCTTTTGCAGTTGTTGTTTTTCTGGGTTTTTTTGATTTTTTTTTTTTTTTTAATGCAAATGGATCTTTCACATCAGTGGTTTGGCCGGTAAATCTTGTTTTGTGAAACACTTTCAAGTGTTTTCAACTCCTTTCTTTCCCCTTTATCAGAACAGATGCACAGCTCTGTATTTTCCCCTGCTGCCTGTTGTCTTGAGGTTGCACAGCAAGACTGCAAAGGCTTTTTTGTTTGTTGTTGTTGAAGGGGAGGAAAAAACCCTCAATCCACAGAAGAGTTAACAGGATTTCACTTGATCTGCTCGTTTATGCAATGAGTAATGCGAGGTTGGTAACAGCAAATTGTTGTTTATAAGCAAACATGGCACTGTGTAAACAAGAAGGCCTGGTCCCCAACTGGTTTGATTTCATGGTGGTCAGCAGCTGATGCATGTAACGTACAACCTTTCTGCTTCTCGAAATGTCAGAAGAATGACTATTTGTTTGTCTTGAGTTCTTCCCAGCTGTTTACTCTGTAATGCATTTGCCTCAACCTTGATTCCCTAAGAGTGGCCCCTTTCTCCTCCCTGCTCTGTTTACATTAGTCCTGCCCCGAGTGTCACCTATGAAATCTGTTGATTATTCCACCTGGTTAATGTTAAATTGCTCTTGCAAGATGATGTGTTTGTTCATAAACACAAATGCTGGGCCCCTTGTTTACTGTACCCATGGCAGCAATCAGTTATTAAACAAATATTGCTTTGTTTGCGGGTGTGAGCAGCAGTTTATCCTGCAAGGTCTGGAAAAAAACCTTTAAATGCTGGGATTTTGATAAAGGAGAAAAAGGGGAGCTTGTCCCTGGAATGTGGCTGAAACTCACTTTGGTTTGCTTTGCTTATCTTTAACT
>VZTT01061954.1:309-11026 GCA_013400855.1 Buphagus erythrorhynchus
ACAACCCCACAGGAGCTTGTAAAACCATGATTATAAAGTGTAATCCTAATTTTCACATTTTATTTAGTTTAATTTAACATACGTAATTATTAACAATTGGATACGCTTTCTT
Organism: Buphagus erythrorhynchus; assembly: GCA_013400855.1. Lineage (NCBI taxonomy): Eukaryota > Metazoa > Chordata > Aves > Passeriformes > Sturnidae > Buphagus > Buphagus erythrorhynchus. The sequence continues at coordinate 422 of VZTT01061954.1, forward strand.
ACATTTAACAATATACGATCTGCAACCCAGTGTGAAGTTCAAAATAGCCAAGTAGAACAAGTCAATGGCTGGCACTCATAAGCTTGAAAAAGAAAGCCTAAGTGGATTAGTATGCAGAGCATTAGGGCATTGAAGTAATTTTCAAAATTAACTCCCTACAAGGAACGTTGGGGGATTTTTTATATCAGAATTTTATTTTTTAAAAAATGTATTTTTTTCTGCAGAAACCCTGAAAAGAACTAAAGAAAAAACTTAGGTAATTTTATGTAAGAGCAAGATAATTAATACTCTTCATAAACCAGTGTCAAAGTGAAAAGGGTAGTGTAAGTCTGTAAGCACTTTCAGATGGAGAAGGTATAGATCCAATGTACTGGTTTTCCTCCCCATCTTGAGTGATGGCTCATTGCACTGTTTGTATGCCTGATTTTGAGGGACATGGAACTCTTCTGCAAATAAATTTTGCCAATTAAAATCAATAAATGACACTGGTATATTGTCTGCCTTCACACTTTTCTGTGTGTGTATGAACTTAAGTTTGCTCTCTTACTGCAGAAAGGAATCTGAGATACACCTGCCAAAGACTACATTTACTGTCATTGAAAGAGGAAAATACATGCACGTGAGAGAGGGAAAAATAGACCCTGTTCCCTTTTGGCATGCTCCTTTGTTATCTCCTCTTTAGCATATCGATAAAGCTGAATTAAATCTTTCAGAATGCAAATTTCTAGCTTTATGTCAGCGAATAAATTCTTTAAAAATCTACAAACTTTATAGTAAAGCTGACACCCTTAACCTGCCTGCAACTCTTTGGTCTCTAATCTGAACATTTTCTGTGAAAGCATAGTTTCAAAAAGCCTTTTAACATATGCATGGAAACCACTATTTCTCTTTCACACACTTTTTTTTTTTTAAAAAGAAAATGCTTCTCAACCTTTATTGTTCATCATTGAGTACAGTCTTAATTATTTATCTTTTCTCTTTCTTTTATTTTATTTTCATTTAAAAAGGAGGGTTTTTTGCTTTCTTTCAGTGTGATCTCCTGAATAAGAGAGGCTAAAGCTGACAAGATCTGTGTGTGTAGTTAAGAAGGTCTTATCTAAATTTGCAGTATATGGAAGTTCCTGTACCAATCATCCTAGGATCCCTGCATAGTCATTAGAGACTGAGGTATTTTAGGAGGCAGTTTGTCAGGCCTGTTCCACAGCAAACTTTTGGATGAGAGGAATTGCACTGTAGACTCTTTTTAGCCTTGACAGCNTTTTAGTCCACTGGAACACAAAATACTTTCAGCAACAGCAGATGAAAAATATATGTACTATTAATCACATTTTGCCAGTTAAATCCCTCCCGGTCCCTGTATGAATTCCCTCACTCCTTTCACCCCAGTAAGTTATTAACAATTTCACCACTTCTAAATATATCTGACAGAAGAGCAAAAATATCCAAGATTCCTGCAAATTTTGTGCAAAACAAGCACTAGAAAAAAGCATTCTACTAGTAGCTACATGCAGGAAAGCTGCAGACATAGGATCCAGCTACAGACATGAAATAAAACCACAAACCATTTTATTAAAAATGAATCCAAAGAAAAGATCCAAAGCCATTGTACACAAAAAATCTTAATTGCATCTCATACTTGTTTAATTTATAAAGGCTTTCCAATACTTTTATATTCATGAAAAAGAATTCACTGATTGTGAGGCAGTATAACAGGATGTTGACCACTAGAATGTAATGAAGCAATCCCTAATAAAGTGCATCTGAAGATGGAGCAATTTATGATTTCAGGAAAAAAAAAGTCCATTTGCTACTTAAAAACCAGATCTCATGATTTGTTCAAAGAAAAACACCAATTTAACAGGGTAGAAAGTTCAGGGATCATTTTGTGAAGTGAAAACCACAGTAATTCAAGCCCAGAAGTTAGAAACTATGTATGAAAATAATTTTCTTATTAATGACAATAAATGCTGACATCAACATCATCAAGAAGACAGAAATAAAGGATTAACTCTGTTTTCTTCTAGCAGGTTTTTTTGTTTTGTTTTGTTTTGTTTTGTTTTGTTTTGTTTTGTTACTATTTGAGCTACATTGTATTAAGATTATAAAACTAGACATGCTGCAATCACCTCCTTACTACACCATTTTACGACTGCTGCCCTCTGCTGCATGGAACAGTTTCCACGTGTCTTTATTTCATACTAAGCTGGTGAATGACTAGTTTTAGAGGTAGATGTTTAAGTGCATATGCCAGATTGCTTTTGTTTATTCCTCTAACTTGCAGTGAAGTTTATTTGGCAGCAGAGGAATGTGAATTTTACAGTGGGACTCAAAATTGTCAAAGTAAATAAATGATTATCAAAGATGATACATGATACAATGAAGAAATATATTCTCAAATTTGTTTTGCAAAGCACAGTGACTTACTTCAAGATATATTTTGACTCAATTAAACATGCTGCAATATCCATGACACTAATGTTAATGTCTTTTTAAATGTCATCTCTCAATGAATGTTATAAATGAGGAGGCAGTAAGAACAGAACATTGAACATGAATTGTCTATGAACAGTCTACAGTACAGTTTGTTCCAACATTTCTCTTTCTTACTCTTTTTTTTTTTAAATCCATCCATCCATCTGTACATCTTAGAAGAAAGTGCTACTCTTCCATACTGTACTCCCAACAATAATAAACCTATTATCTGTGAAGATGTAACTTGCACTGCAGGGTAGCCCAATTACTTTATGACATAATATAGCTTTGAAAACAAGCTCTGAAATAGGTACACATCCAACTACTTATGCACTTGGCCGATAAAAGGCATAGACAATTACATGATGCTTGTCACAGAATCTCAACAATATACTAAAAATGAAACATTTTTATTTTTACAGTGCAAATCCCTTATCTTAGGCACATCAGGAATTTAGCCATATTCACAAATTATGAGGCATGTTCTTTTCTTCCCGTGCATTTTCTGAAATCCATGGTTTTGCTGAAAACCCCACAAAAGTCCATGGCTTTTGTCCATTTTATTCTGTTTAATAAGGCTCAGTATTTTAAATTACTTTTTGACTGGAATAAGCAACAAACTCCAAGGCAAACCGTATGAAGAGAAGGATAGAAAGTGAAATTAAAGGAATAATCCAGAGCAGAGGACCATAAGAGCTAAGAAAAGCTCTACTAACCCAAAGCATTGTTTTACCTTGCTCAGCATTATATCACAGCAACAGAAAATGCTATTTAGACAGTGCATGCAAGCCTGACACTGTTCAGGGTCCATTCCCCTCACACCCAGCACACACAGCCATTACAATCTGTTAGAGAGCACATCCATGACTGTTGCCTCTAGTAAATGCTCATAAACATTTTCCACACATTTAGCTAATCCATCTTTGCACTGCCTTCATAAGATCCTGTGTTAAAATATTTTTGAAATTCCTTACCTCGTGTGTAAAATAGGATTTTCTTTCATCCCTGTAAAATCAATTTCCTCTTAACTTTTCCTTACTAATTTTTTAGCATACTGTAAAATTCAATCAATAATAGTTCTGTATCTATTTTATTCACAACCTTCTGGTTTTTTAAACATTATTTTAAAACAATATCTCTCATCAGCTTTTTCCAGTCCAGATTTAGGTATTTTCCTTCTAGTTTCTCTCTCATAAGAGAGTTGGTCTATCACTAAATAATTTTGCTTTCTTTTGTATCCATTCAAACCCCATGTCCTTCCCATTTCAAACAATATTCAGGATGAGTAGAGCACTACACTCCTCATAGCTGACATTGAATGTCCTTATGTTGGGTTTAGCAGAACTAGCAGAACCCTTTCTTTTCCCCCTCTATTTCTAAGCCAGTACTAATAACGGGCATTTAGTTTAGTTTACCACCTTAATATAATACAGCTCCTGGAATCATACTGTTTTGCAGGTCATCTTAACTTTGGTATCAATGCATAAAGTCAGTAATCTGCAGCAGTTTTCACTGTTCTCCCACATGTCCTGCAAGGTGCCCGGCACTAAAAATCAAAAGAAAATTTTGTGTGCAGGTGGGGAGGAGATAGATAAGTATAGCATGATGGCCACTAAAGTTTATGGCTAGTGAAGATGAGGGCAGGAAAATACCTACCTTTGTTTCCAAGAGTCCTGTCTCACAGCATGTACATTGAAATCAGAAGTTACAAGGAGATGCCTTTTGCTGCTGACATGGGAGTAAGCTCTATGGATTCACCTGGTCACTAGTTAAGCATTTTACAGGAATTTACTCAAACTACAAATAAACATTGCTTGGATTTACCAGATTTGCACGTGAACAGTGCATCCTGTATTCCCCAAGAAATCTTGTTTCTAAGCATTTTCTGTGTGTCTTGGAGCACATTTTCTGAGCCACTCCCAATGCTGTGCCTGATGCACCCCAGGACACGGCTGGCCCTCCTGGCTGCCAGGGCACTGCTGATTCATGTTTAACTTGCCAGCGCTAAATTACAAGCTAAATGGAATCCTTGTTGCACTAAAGAAAATATCATGTCCCCATATTGAAACTATTAAGGTAAACTGCTTACTTTGAAGCCGTTTGCAAAGATATAATTCTCCTTTAATGTTACAATCTTTCGGATTTCAGCTAGTTCTGTATAAAGACAGGATACAGTCTGTTTTCGTTTTCTTCTGGCTTTTTTAGCTATACAGGCCATTTTCAACAGACAACTCAATTGAAAATACCATTAGTCTAAAAGAGAAAGAAACTAAACAGTCTAAGCAGTGATTCATGTGAAATATGAATATATTGTCCTCATTTTTGTAGTGGCTGCTTTCAGGTGCTCTTAACACACCAGTAGCATGCTATACTGGAATAACGTATTGAGAGTGTTTATTTTTAGACAGTGACACAGCATGTCATGCCAATAAAGGCTTGAGAAATGCTCCACAAATAAGGGAATCACCACCCAAGTGAGTTTGGAGCTGTTACCCATTGCATCAAGCACCCAACAAAGCTTCTTTGATTAAGATTAGTCTAATACCCTCCAAGGTCTCTGAGCCTGTACCTAAATAGAAACTGCCTAAACTAGGAAACACTGGACATATGTACAGACTACAGTCCTACCTTGTCAGTCTCAGGTGATTCTGTTGGCCAGGGGAATAGATCCACTATACTACTTCCACTATTAACATAGTTCAGCAAAGAGCTGCTGTGGAGGGACCTAGTATGAGGGAAGACTAGATAAATATACTGACTTCCTTTGGAGACTCAGGTACTATTTTCTTATTTGTCAGCATGACTTCAGATGCTGTTTATGAGAGATGGGACAGTTGAACTGACAGGCAGCCTTTGTTCTGTCAGCCTGCCTAAAACACAGTTTACCTGTACAAAGACATTTGCTGATAGCTTCCTTTACAGTACTGCTGTTCTCAATCATCTGTAAGAAAAAATACTGTTGGTTTGGCTGTTGACTGAGAAAATACTTTTCTGTTTGGGATACACTGGGGTCATCACTGATGAAATTTTTAAGGTTCCATTCATCAAGGAAATGGCCATTTGTGCTTTTAGGTCTGATGTCTTCTTACAGTGGCTACAACATAGACTGCTCGGTAACAGCACACAATTCCAGCAGCTTGAACAGGAATCCAGCCTTATTCAACCACAAGAAACTGAAGAGAACACTTGTACACTTGGCCACATTCCATGATGTTTTATTTAAATATTCCTATCAAGTAAAAGTTTTTGAATTTCAATTTCTAGCCTTAGCTACAATTCAAATTGGGAACTCATCCAGGATACTGCCCAAGGCTGAGAGTCTTAAACTGATGCATAAAACACCTTCTTAAGTGGTTAGTTTAGTAAAGAATCCATTTAATTTGATAAGAATGGAGTCTTAAGTAGTGTATCAATGAGGACCATACATGAAACATTAAGGATCACAACAGCATAATAAAAAATATTATCAAGACAAAGAATTCATTAGTTTGATTACATATTATTGTACAAATATGGAAGACAGCTGCAACACTGTCACTAAAACCTACCAAGCTTTCATTCTTAATATGGTAATTGAGGCAATGAATATTCATGAACTCTAACTTGTAGTGATTCCACAGTTCATTTGTTGGCTATGTGATTTGCAACATCACCATAAAAATCCAGACTAGTAGAAAACGTCAAAGAAAACCAACAGACTGTGCAAATTTCCCTTCTTTCCAGATTGTCTCTTACTCCCTATGCAGCAAAGTACTATACTGAAGATTCTGCTCTGATTTAAATTCATGTCCTTTTGAACAGGGAAAGCAAGAGGACACAAGAGAAGTTTATCATTTAGAGCTCTATGTTATTTGTACATATACTTTTTTTCTGATTCATCACAGTTTAGAGAACAGGCTTTAAATTTTTTGCTTAAAAAGATGGCACTTTCAATTGTCCATAACTAAAGTTATCTACTACAAACATAAACTAAAGATGAAACAGTAAAATTACTGAACATTCCAAGTACTGCACCTATAATTTGCATACTGATTGTTTAATCTTGGCAATAATTCTTGATTACTTTCTTAATAGTTTAATATAAAGTGCTGGATTAATGTTTAATATAGGGGGAGAAAAAAGCCCTTCTAATAAAAATTAAAATGTACGACTAGATAATAATTGATTTATACTGTATAATTTAAAAATATTTCTATGTCCAGAAGTTATTCATCGGCGAAATAAGTCATTGTAGTTTGTTACCACAGCCTTTAACAATGTTTGTTTGAATAATAAATTGTGGGATATGCACACAGGATAGAATCACTGAAACCTTTGCTGAATTTACAAGACTGTAATGGATTTCCCTGACAAAATTTGCATAAATGTAATATATGCCATTCCAAAACCAATTTAAATACAGAAAATAACTCACTGGTTGGGACTGATATTTGCCATGAAAAATCCATCACAAAAGATGTCTCAAATTCCCCTGAGACACTTTCCCAAGGAAAGAAAAATAGAAGTACACCAGCTAGATGCTCACAAATTATTGGATTTGAATCCATCAATTCACCTCATCTATCATATTTTTGCAAGGCTCCAGTCCTGCCAGTTACTGCATGATATGCAGCATAGAGCATTTTCCTAGAGTGAGCAGAGCCTACACAGGAGCACAAATAAATCCAGTTTGCATTAGGGACAATAAACCCAGCCTACATTTTCAGCAGCAGGGAGTTTCAAATTTCTCAGGAAGCAGCTGTACATGACTACAGGCTTGTTTACATATAGCACTTTTATGTCAGTTTTGAAACTGATATTTAAACTGGTTTCACTAAAGCTGAAAGAAAAAAAAAGATGTTAAAGTATAATCTGTTGTAATATAAACTTCAATTTTTTTATTTTAAACTAACTAAAAGTCAAGTTACATTTTAATGAATATGAGTGTGTCCACAAGGCACACATCTCTGAATAATTGATAGGGTGGCTGAATGGATGGTGATTGGAAGGCTGCTATCTTGAAAAGCATTATTAGTTGCCCTATCCTAGGTCTTTATAGGTTAAGTAACTGGCATTCCAAGCATCCTAAGATTTGAGGGACAAAGTATTTCCAGCATGCTGCACAGATAAACACAGTGCTGGAAGTTCATTACTTAGTCACAAAGCAAGATTAAAGGATATTTTTAATCTAAGTGAGAAGGAACAACAAGCCCATGAAGGAATTCTTGCAGCAAATAAAAGTGTATTTCTGAAACAAAGCGGATGCTACAACAACAAAGCAGGGAGACAGTTTAATGTGTTTCAGTTGCTGATGGTAGTGGAAAAATATGTAAACTCTGTAAAATAATTGAAAGATATGGTAGAAGAACAGCTTGACATGAATTGACTCAGATCTAGAGTCTTACAATCTGGTCCCTGATTAAAGAAGGCAATTATCAAGCTGTTTTCTGACCTTGTAATCTATTAATCACTTGTGTTATATAAATATGTATTTGAATACAAGCAAGTTGGCATAGCCCTACATACTGGCTAAGCATCTGAATCAATGGTAAAGTATAATAAGTGGAATCATAGAACCATAGAATTGTTTGGGCTTGAAGGGACCTTAAAGATCACTTAGTTGCAAGTGCCTCGTCATGAGCACTAGATCAAGTGAAACACTCAACATCCTCAGAATACCAAACACATGGATTTCTACTCACGTTCTGAGCTCCTACTAAAGCACTAGTATGGAAGTCCTCAAGACAGTCTCTCAGTAAACAGAGCTGGAAGTCATCCCAGATGAAGCACATATGTGGCTTTTAGGGTTACAGATAGTGTCTTTTTGCTAGTCAGTAAAATCTGTCTCTGTGAATGATTCCACACAAATAAACAGGACATATTTCAGCCTTGTTTCAAATGCTGGAAAACCATTATATAAGCAAGCATGGAACTTGAATGAGTATTTTCTGTAGTAGAATACATTTCTCAATGCCTTATGAAAACATACATTTTCTTTTCCAAGACAAAATAAAACATTGCTATTAACTGTCAGAATTCCTGACAAAGGAAAGTTAGCTGAGTATTTTAGACAGTAAAGAAACATTTTAAAGGAATCAACCCAGTGGATACATGTGAGAGAGAGAAATACATTTCATAGTTAATGTTGCTAAGTTTAGCTGTCATTGAACTTGTATTTTAGTTTAACTTTTATAGCACCAAATTTAGTTTCCATTTTATTATGTTATAGCTCAGCAGTGGAAAAATCTTCTGCAGGTGTCTATACTCAAGCTCTAGTTTTGGCAACCATGAATACATGTGAGTCATCAGTAAACACCATCACTGCTTCTTTCTTCCAGGTGATTTAGGACTTTTTGAATAGGATATGGTCTATATTCTTCACATTTATTGGACCCTTCCAGTAGAGTTGTTAGGCCTGATCTTCCAGTACAAACTCCATATTTACTCATCTAGAAGTTATTATAGCTATCTCTTAATTCTTTCCTTATTACTGTTTCTATCAGTCTACCTTATAGAAAATTAGATTAGCCATCTGGAAGTACTCCAGAAACATAGAGCTTGTTTTACAGACTGATGTAGTATTTGTGTCTTGCTATTTATCTGGCATTGGTAATCTTTTCAAGAAGAGATTATGCAATAGAGCAAACAGCAATTTCTAGTTCCTTCAGAACAACTTTTACGATACTTTAAAAAATGTTTATCTTAACATATGTAAAATTTGAGGAGAGTGTAATTAATGTTACAGTGACCTTCACCCAGCATAACACTAATAGGGCCTTCTGTTCTTAGGTTGGATTAGCTTTTTGTAGTGAGCTTTTGCTCCAAAAAGCAGAGATGGACATGCACATGTGCTATATACATGACTATGCACCCACACAATAAATATAACTCATTGTGCAGATAACTGAATATTCTTGCTTCATTTGAAGTCTCTCAACCTGTTGTAGTCAGTAACATCTTAGTGAACAGTTCAGAGACAACAAAACCAGAACTACTATTTGCAATTACACTGATGCTTTCTGATGTGTCAAAGACATATTGCTTCTAATTGCAACTCCACTTCCTCAGAAATCTGTAAAGAAATAAATGTACCTCATTAAAGTCTGAAAAAAACCCCATGAAAACAACACAATGGACATTTACTGAAAGACAATAAACGGACATTTACAGAAAGACAAGTGATGCAGTCAGTGAAATATCTTCATCCTGACATTATGGCAAAAACATCTGAAATGAAAGTGACCATATTTATATCCCCAAGAGGGGCAAGTCTAGTGTGTAAACAAGTTTCTGAAATTGAGCCAGTAGAATTCCTGTCAGTTCTATATCTCTAATGATAATAAGCTAATGTTCTTTGCATTTCTGGAGATTTTTCAATGTTAAGATTTAAAAGCAATTACCTGATAATGCTTCTGTGAGATGAACACACATTATCCCTTTATTAGCAACGGAGATGGAATCACACAGTTTTTGATTTGCCATGTATTGAGCTGATTACCAGAACCACCAGCGAATCACTCACACATCCTCTCTCTTTGGTGCTAGTATTGTTTAAACTGACCGTAATGCCATGTATTATGACAAATGGCTACCTGGAACACTGAGGTGATGATCCTTGTGAGAAGGGGGAAAAAAAAGCTAGAAACAAAAGAGAAACTGAAGAAAATTACCATTATTTTATTAGTTATGCTTCACTTACAAGTCAAACATAAGAAAAAAAATTGTACATACAAACTTGAGCTAGAAAAATAGACAATTTCAGCTGAAGAGCGACCAGGACATTTTCTCATTCGCCGTCTAAAACATTAATGATGGGTCTGAAGGCGCTCCCTCTCATTCCCAGGGCAGCCCATTCCCCTGGGAAAAAAAGTTGTCTCCCAGGGCCTCCCGCGCCCTGCAGGGCTCAGCCCGCGGGCCAGTGCAGCGGGCCCGTGCTGGGGCACGTCCTGGACACCTCGGGCCGAGGGGATCCGCGCCTGCCGAGCGGAAATGGTTCGGCCAAGGCTCAGGAGCTGCCCTTGGCTCCGGACAGCGCCAACAACCGCGGCGAGCCCGGCGCGCCATGGCCCGGCCCGCTCTACGGCGCGCCCGCTAGATGGCGCCATCGGCTGCGGCGGGGCGCGCGCCCCGGCCCCGGCCCCGGCCCCTCGCCCC
>VZTT01061954.1:11092-23334 GCA_013400855.1 Buphagus erythrorhynchus
CCTCCCCTCCCCTCCCCTCCCATCCTGTACCTGCCTCAGCGCCGTCCATCCATCCCCGCCGTCCATCCATCCCCGGCTCCCCGACAGACCCGGAGCCGTACCCAGCCCCACGGCCGGGAGGTTTCCAGTGTGTGGGGGGCAGCAGAGCCGCTGCTGGCGGTGCGGCCCAGGGCGGGTGTGAGGTGCGGCCCTGCCGGGGCGATCCCCCGCGTCGGGAAAGGCTGCGGGACTTGGAGCCCGGGGCTTAATGAAAAGGACAGCAGAGGGTTTTGGGGCGCTGTTCCTTCGTGAGGCTTGGCCACATCGGATGCCACCGTGGCTGCCCTGGCAGAGGGAGAGGATGGCCAAGCCACCGAGTCACCCCAGGCTGGGATTGGAACAGAAATCACACAGTCCAGCCCCTGGCACCGAGTGGGGTTGTGAGTATCTCCCAGCCTGAGGACTCCACAAGCCCGCAGTGCCAGCCAATGTCAGATTTGGAGGCACACACCAAACCTGGGTTCTTTCACTGAGCAGAAAACACACTCTCCAATGGCCAGTCCTCAGCCCAATAACCGGAGTAATGAGAGACATCTAGCAGTACTCCAGGATGGAGAGGATCCTTCTTCAGTTGCTTTGCAGTTCCAGGAGGAAACTGTAAAAGCTTACTTGTCAACTGGTCTTCGCTGAAGCTCTGTCCTCAGTGTGTGGGTCATGGAGTATTGGGATGCCAATGCCAACTTGTCATCTGAATGTCAGTGTGGGAAAAAAAAATTCTCCATTTTGCAGCTTATGTAAAAATACCTGGAACCTGACTCAGACAAAGTCCAGAATAATGCAAACCATTCAAGTTCTGTTTCTATTAAAAAAGGGATCAAGTCATGAAGTTGAACAGTTTCCTCTGAGTATGTAGTAAAGTTATGAACAAGAAATTACAAAGTTATGAACAGCAGAAACCCAGTGGACAAAACTAATATTCAGTTAGGAAAAAAAGTCTTGTTTGGTTTTGCTTGAGTGCTAAATGACCATAAAACTATCATACGTCAAATTTAAAATACACTTTCTCAACCATAAAATTTTTCAAAATATTCTTTAATGTTTAACAAAACTGCTGAGATTATTACATGAAGACCTTACATTTAAATACCTTTCTAAATGTATCTTCTAAACTTGTAGATAGAAAGTTTGGGAAATTGAGTGAATTTTCTCCTTGAGAATCCTACAACTCTATGACAAATTAGGTAATTGCAGTAACCAGTCCACTTTCCTTGATGTAAAAAGAGTTACTAAAAAGATGTGGTGTAGTACTTTGATCGCCTTCTAACGTTTCAGTTTTGAACTTAATACTAAAGTCACAAGATGGAAAGAAAATCAAGGGGGAGGAGTGCTTGTTAAGAGAATGATTCAAAGCTGTGCCAGGAAAAGTTCAGACTGGACATTAGGAAACATTTCTCTACCAAGAGGGTGGTCAAACACTGGGAAATATTTCATAGAGAGGTGGTCAGTGCCCCAAGCCAGACAATGTTTAAGAGGTATTTGAACAATGGTCTTAACAACACACTTTTGTCAGACCTGAATTAATTAGGCAATTGGATTAAATGGTCATTATAGGTACCTTCCAAGTGAAATATTCTGGTTTACTCTGCTCTGAAATAGAAAGGAAATAACCTAGATATTGGTGATACTGGTAATCATCACTGCCAGTAACTGGAAGCAGTTGGCTGCTAAAAGTTATCTTGGACGTATTTTGGAGGGTGAAAAGTGAGTAACTGGTGTTCCTTTGAAAATGTTTTTAAAATAATTGTTGATACAAAATTTATAAAAATGGCAAGGTTTGGTAAAGAGCAAAGAGAATAAATTGGGGAAAAGGAGAAGAATGTAACAATAAATTAATTTCATAGAACCCTATAATGCATCAGTTTGAAAGGGACCCCTCTGCCATGGGCAGGTACACCTTCCGCAAACCAGGTTGCTCAAAGCTGCATCCAGTCAGATCTTGAACACTTCCAGGGATGGGGTGGTCCACAACTTTCTGGGCAACCTATCCCAGTGTCTCAGCACACTCACAGTCAAGAATTTCTTCCTAACATCTAATTTACACCTGCCCTTTTTAAGTTTAAAGTCATTCTCCCTTGTCTGCATGTCTACATCATTGCTAAAAGTCCTTCTCCAGCTCTCTTGTAGCCTCCTGTAGCTAAGGTGCTCTAAGTCTCCCTGGAGCCTTCTCTTCTCCAGGCTGAACAACCCCATCTCTCTCATAGCAGAGGTGTTCCAGCACCCTCATCATCTTGGTGGCCTCCTCTGGACTTGGTTCAGCAGGTCCATGTCCTTCCTGTGCCAGTGACCCTGATGCTGGATGCAGCACTCTGTATGGGGTCTCACCAGAGAGGAGTAAAGGAGGAGAATCACCTCCCTCACTCTGTTGCTTACCCTTCTTTTGATACAGCCCAGGACATGTTTGGTTTTCTGGGTTGCAAGGACAAATAGCCAGCTCATGTCCAGCTTCTTATCCACCATCCCCAAGTCCTTCTCAGTAGGGCTGCTCTCACTCCATTCTCTACCCACCTGTATCTGTGTACTTGTGGAAACAATTTGAAAATTATTTGTTAATATAGTTCAAGTAATGAGCCATTTTGATCACTTTTTACCAGTGGAATATGGCATAATTTGAAACCATTAGGAAAATAATGCTGTATAATTCAGGAATGTTTCCTACATTGCGTGAGGATAGCTTTGGGTGGAGTGGCTGAGATATACAAGATATTAATGAGTCATGATGTTTAAACGGTAGTTAAGATTTATCTATGACATAAGACTTATCTATGGTATTGTGAACAGAAATGGAACTTACAGAAATTAAAAATAAATTCTGTCCAGATTTACCTGAACTAAAAATTGAACAATTCTTTATAAGCAGCAATTATCAGCTTAGCATCAAGATCATGGATAGAGAAGGAAATGGATGGGAGAAATAAAAACAGAATGTAGCCAAGATAGGTGCTGTGGTTTTATGACAGTCTGTGCAGAATAGGAGAGGGAACTTCTAGCAGCAGCACTCTGTATGGGACTGAACAGAACGTTTATGCCCAGTTTTTCTACTTCAACTCTGTGTATCAGTGATGGAGATGGAAGTGGCAGTGCCCTCATTTCTGATGCTCAGCACAACTTGACCTTCCCAAGGGTTCACTGGCGTGAACACATCAGTAGCTGCTCAGGGAAACAGTTTGGTGTACATTAAACACAGAGATTGTATCAAGACTATGGGCAGACACACTTTACTGATTTTTCCCTTGTCCCGGCACTAGGTTGGGAAGTGTTTGTGGAGGTACCAAGGCAGATGCTTGCCTTGGAAGTTTATTTGTAATTTTGTCGGAGCTTCTGTCTGTGTTCTTAACATTTGCTTAAAAAATGCTACTGGCTCAGTCTCCATTCTGAATTAGTATGAAAAATAAAATCAACAGAATTTTTTTAATTTGACAGATGCTTTGTTTCCCAAAAGTAATGACTTTCAAGCCAAGAGTAAAAAATCTATGAGGAATGGTTTTGATAGCTGTTTTCTGAATAGCCTGGAGCTATTGATGATAAATATAATCAACAAAAAGCTATTAGTGTGTTTTGTACAAAATTGCATAAGATATCAATTAAGAACTGGATTCTGCAGAACTCATTTACTGTGAGATAATTGTTTTAGGCTTTGTGTCAGAGAGAGTCTAGAGCTCTCATCAGTCCCTAGACCAGATCAAGTAATTGCACCCTAATGTATCCATCCTTCTGTGCCAACCACAGCAATGACCTTGGGTGAGTAGTTTAGCTTGATATGGCTGCATTTTAGATATCTACATTATGTGAGATAATTCCATCGCCTTCAGGCGCCTTAGATAGTTTAGCTTATGTATTAAAGAGATTACGTTGTCATTGCAAGTGGTAATGATTAAAACCAAGGAAAATCAGGCACCATTTATTTATGAAAATGAGAGGAAAAATCCCACATCACACACATTAGTATGAAACACATCAGTGCTGAGGTATCTTCTCCACTCTGAATCTAATTTAAACAGCAGCATTCACAATAGGCATTTTTTTCTTATTCCAAGCACTGAACTGACATGACAGTGATTTTAAGTATACAGGACTTTTTGGAAAGAAAAGAGAAACATGCTTGAGAAACTTACCTGAGCAGGAACCCTGGGATTTGGGATTAAGCATTGAAAAGTGCAAAGATCTTCTTTGTTTTGTGGAGTTTAACCAAGTACAACCCAGCCCTCTTCTGTGTCTGAGCAATGTGTGAGGTGTGTGGGCAATGTCTAACTCATGTCCACTGAGTAATGAAAAATGCAGAGAAGTCAGTGCTCATATGCATTGGTCTCTTCCCCAGTGGCTGTTCAGTTGTTTGAGAGGCTGTAGGCTGAGTGATGTGTCCTTGCTCTGGCAGTGCTGTCCCACGCTGCAAACAGCAGCTAATGATGACAGTGGCTGCCAGGTGGGAGCAGGTCTGGTCAGGGCTATGGCTCTCAGCCCCTGTCTCCAGGTGTGGGCACTGCTGCACTGGCTCACTCTGTACTCACTTATTTTCACTGCTGTTCCCACCACAGTGCTTTCTATATTTCTGTAGGAGGTATTTTGGATTAGGCTCTGGTCTCTCAATACCTTGAGGGGGGATCAGCAACATACTTCATGTCTAGCCTGTGATCCTGTCCAGTTCTTGTTCAGTCATGATGTTCAATCCAACTGTAGAGCACCTGGACATAAAAATATATCAAAATATTTTCATAGGGCAACCCATAGAGCTGGTATGCAGGGCAGCCTGCCTGTTGAGCTCTCCATGCTTCCTGTGTGGTGGTTATACCAGCCAGGCTTCTTCGCTGAAGGCTCCAGGCTATATTGAACTTGGTCACCAGAATACTTCTGTTATGAACTCCCAATTTTTATAGTTAGCTTACAAACACCTTTTAAATATTGTCTTTTCTATTGTATGTTTCCTTTTTCTCTTTAGGGAAAAGTAACTTTAATTTATCAGATTCACTAAGCTGGGCATAAATACAGCAGGATCCAGCAGCATATACTCTTTGCAAACATAGACGAGGAAAAATGCTTGCCTTACTAACTTGTCCAAAGGGCAAGCAGAACCGTGTATTCCCAGATATCTGCAGTATATACCAGGAAACAATTTTATCTTTAGTCACCTCTGGGAAGCAGATGTTGTTTTTCTCATTTGCACAGTTTTGTGCAAACCTCTCCCAGCTATTTCCTATTTCCTCCTGAAAATGGCAATGACTTTCTTTATCACAAGGAATTGGTATTACAGGACTTATTATAGTAACTTAAGGAACTGTTATTGATTTATTAAAGAAATATGGATATTGGTCTAGTACCGATATCCAACTGTGACGGACAAAAACTCTCTAACAGTTTATAGTTAGAAAGTGTATGTTTATTGCAATGTCAGGTAGCATGTGGGATAGCTCCCAAATCCACACCGCACCTTCCAGGTGATTACAGAGTCCTTTTATCCATACAAGTGTTGAATACCCAAAATACAAATACATATTCATAATTTTGGTACAGCCCATTCCTCACTTCGTATGCTAATCATTTCAAAAGCTATTAAGCATGCGTAGTTTGTTCCTTGAAATGGGTCGGTGGTCCCTTTCATGGGGAGGGGTCCCAAAATGAGGAAGTAAATGAAGTCTTCCTCATTCTGACCTTTCTACCTTTTCAATGCAAATATGACAAATGAACTCTTGCTAGAACTCCCATTCTCTATCTTCAATTGGTTTCGGAGCAGAGGAGACCCACAATTGTTTTATGTTCCTAAAGCTATTTGTCAGTTTCTATATTCTTCATTATAAACCCAGCTAACCAAACATTGTGTTGACAAGCAATCAATTATTAGTTACTTACTAACTCTTAGCTTCTTCAAGGCCTACTCATTTATTTTAATTAACTCTAGTAAGGCTTTTCTCTAACTAAAATCTTAGCTCCTCTAAAATCTCTAAATTCCTTAAAATTTATGTTTCATTATCTGAAGGCAGTTATCTCTAGGCTTTACAAAGTGTTCAAATGACGTAAATTGTAAAATATGCTTTAGGTTTATTTATTTTTTTAGCTCTATTTTAAATAAGCTGTGGATGGGAGTTTTGTGTTTGGTTATTTTTAGTGGTTTGGTTTGTTTTTAACCATTTCTTGGTTAAAAGACCTTATATCTGTATGCCGCGGGGATCACGTGGCCCCGCCAAACACGTGACTCCCGGGGTGTCACGTGCACAGCATTAGTTGGTTGAGAAAGAGAAAGCCATACATTTTTCAGATATCTTTCTGTTTCTGTAATTGTTGGGAGCTCTTTACCAGCTTAGCCAAAGGTGTGGAATAATGTGTGTCCATCCAGCAAAGGGGTGCTGGGAAAAACTGAACTCTCAGAACAGAATGTTGTCAGACGTGACCCATGTTTTAAGATAGCCCTTGTTAAAATGTCTGAAATAAGTATTCCTAAAGGAAGGGGGTACTTCCATTCTAATTAACTACCAATAACATTTTTGGTTTGAAGCCTTTATTGCTTGATGGATATCTAGAAGAAATATAAATAATAGAGGGAATTCAAGTTTGTTCTCAAGCTGCTCAGGCACAGACACGTCCTGGTGCAGAAATCTATTCCACTTATTCCAGGTATTTTCTTCCCTTGCAGAGATTTTTAATGTGGCCTCATCTTTTTGTCAGTCAGAGACCCTAAGCATGTGGAGTGAGTGAGAAGTTCTGACAGAAGGGCTGAAGAAGGAATCTGTTCCCCAGTACAGACATTTGGTAGAAGCTCCTCTGCCCTAGTCCTGCTCCTCCATATGCTTCTTCAGTGAGGCCTGTTAGTGCCACATACTCTCTTGTGGCTTAGGGAAAGGTGTTTCCATGCCTCAGAAGGGATGATGCATGTCTTAAAATACGTAAAATGATAAACTGCCCCCCGAGGCAAACCTTGCTACTGTGTAAAATGGAAGAAAAACTGAGAAAGGTCTAGGCAGCACATTGTCAAACAAAATCACAACAAAAAAGAAAGAATGTATTTTCAAAAAGTTCTTCAGCGATTTTATATCTCTGCACCAAAGAATTACACAATGCACTATAAGACAGCCATTTATTATACATGCTTGTATTTAAAAAGGGGCAACTCTGCATACTAGAAAAACCATTACTGAAATAAAACCCAATGGCAAGGTCATCTCTTGTTCTATCTTTATTATTAATTTGAACTGCAGAAAAATAGAGGTATTTGTAGAATACTAGAATAGTGCAAGGCCACGGGAAATAGTATAATTCAAAAATTCAGACTGAAGGTATAATTAAATGAGCCTCTTCAATTTTTTTACAATTTTCTATTTTTTTAAAATAAACAAATACTACTTACTTCACAGATGCAGGTATCATAACAGGTTTTACATGAAGGAAAATATAGGATCATAAACCATGAAGCTGAAAACCTGAAATGAGCAGTGTGTCATAGGTTGGACTCAATGAACTCAAAGGTCTTTTCCATCCTAGTTAATTCTGTGATTCCCATCATAATCTAGATACCACTGAAGTAATGCATAGGGAAAAACAATTTAAAGTAATGAGTAATGATTTCCCCTGTGTGTAAAAAGGGGTAATTTCTACACTAAGCTAAATGAAGTAATTTTCACATAGTAAATATCTGTCAGATTTTTCCCTTAACACCTCTGGAGCCAACTTTTGAGCCATGCCCATTTATATGAAAAACCCATATACACTCACCAGACTAAACAACTCTGTAACACTTCAGAAGGAATTCTGAAAGATGTATGCGTGTATTTATATAAATCCATGAACTGTGTGTTTGAGAAGAAAGGGGACTATTGTCTGGGTAGGAAAACACAAAGCTGGGGTAAGATTTCACTGATTTATAGCCTGATTTTTGGTATTTGGATCACGTGGGCATTTGGTCATACTACATCTCTGAATGTGTGTCTTTTTCTTGAATATCCACAGTTGCTTCTGATCCACTCATTCTGGTTGAAATATGTGGCAGGTTTTGTCTTTTCCTCCTCAAGCAGAAATAAATTATACTTCCAGCTCCAACTATAGAAAGGGCTAGAAGAACGAACAGCCATGTAATGCCAGCAGAAAGTACTTTCTCCATTTTCTCTTCTGTAAGGATATACAATGGAATAGCCTTTGAGGTTAAAAGATTTCAGAATCTAGTAATAAATGAATGTTCTATAATGACAAAGCAAAACAATTCAATGTGGATTTAGATTTTCAGTTCAATGTGTGCTTTGGGTTGTTTTGTTTTGTTTTGTTTTGTTTTGTTTTTTATGGACACCAAACAAAATATAATTAAATCTGATCAAAGCCCAATATTTAAAATAAAAGCATACAAGTAAATCAGTATTTACTTCAGGATAACCTCTATGTCCTATATTGAGATCCAAAGGAAAAGTTTATGGACTTTTTATTTTTAAACACTCGCAAAACAAATACTGAGAAACTATGGAATTATGTTCCTGTTTTATTTTAGCATGGTCTTATTATTCTACTTAAAAGGAAGTATGCTTACCTGTATTTTCTGTTGTCATCTCTTTGTTTTCAGGAGCTTTTAAAAGGAAAAAAAAATATTCTGAATGCTTAAAAAAAAAGAGAGGCATGTCAAAGTCCTAAGTACCAATGTTTCTGACAATTCCCCCTAAACTCATGTGTTGGTGAAATCACTCTCCCAGAGAGATGGAGCTAAACTTGTGTAAAACTCTAGTAGGATGATTGGCTCTTTCATCCTAAGAGCATCTAACTTCCTCAGTCATGATATCCAAAGCAACATGTAGAGACAGATTTCTGTTATTTCAAAAAGTGTTTTCAAATACGTTTATTTCTGAGAAATTCCCCACAGGATCCTTAGTAATTTTAAGGTGTTTCCTGAAAGGAGGTCTTGAGTGTTGGCAGTGCATCATGAGCATTTTACTTGAGCTGAAAAGACTTTTCTATTGTAGGCCTTCTGTCAGAGATAACCATTCCATGTGGATGTGGTTCCTATGGTAATTGCTCTTCCTGAACTTAGCAGATAATACAGAGGTGAACAGAAATATTAAGTTTAACCAAACAAAATGTCCATGTTCTGGACTACTTTGATTTAATCTCAGTTGGTAATCAAGCTTACGCATTTTCTTAGAGATGATAATTTTCTATCAGGATAATACCTGTATTTTATGAAACATGATTCTATCATACTGTAGATAAAGAGTGCCACAAGAATTTTTGTCATGGTATTCCTGTAATCCATCAGATCAGTGGTCAAATTCCAGCATTTCCACAAGACAGTTTGCATTGCACTCATCAGAACAAGATTTTGTTTGAGAGTACCTTCAGCTGAAATTAGACAAAGTGCTGCTTTTGAGCTTTTTGCCTAAACTCAGTGGTCTGAAGTATTTATGATGGCTGCACAGGGCTGATGGTAGCACTAGAGGACATAGGGGGGATGCAGCCTTCTGAGAAGGCAGTCAGGAGCCATGTGGGGCTTGTCAGTATTTAGGCAGCCACATCCTGCCATTAGAGACAATTGGTTTTGCACACGAACTCAGAGTATTTTACATTTCTGTGTTGTACAATGCAAATACGTTATTAGACATTATTAACCTTAACATACTAGAAATACTACTTACTTTTAATTTTTTTACAGATATATCCTTTCTTGAAAGAACAAAGGTTGGCATTCCAGGAGCCAGACAATGCACATAGTTCTCCACAGTCTTTAAGCCTTTTATTTGATGGTTCTCCCACTTGCCAGTTGACAAAATCCATTGCAGATTTATCTGTCCACACCCACTGTTCTAATATTAAAAATTAACATATATGTATAAAATACATGGGTTTAGACAAATAGACTGAGTTGTAATGGAGAAAACAAAAATGTATAAAATGAATAGCTAGTTAAATATTTCAATTATAATTTTAAGCACATTTAAGCATACTTTGAAATGAACTTTGTGTAAT
Organism: Buphagus erythrorhynchus; assembly: GCA_013400855.1. NCBI lineage: Eukaryota > Metazoa > Chordata > Aves > Passeriformes > Sturnidae > Buphagus > Buphagus erythrorhynchus. The sequence goes on from VZTT01061954.1 coordinate 21,059, forward strand.
TTATATATATACGTACTTTAAAGTGTATGAAGTTAATTTCTTTTTAACATAATGTGTAATTTCATTTGATAGGGTAACATATGATGAAAGATATTACCTCTGTCACCTTTCTTTAGCCCTATCCAAAAGTTCAATGATTTTCCGTGGAGTATCTTAATGGTTTCTGATAGAAAGTTTGTTTCACTATAGTCTCCTACTGATACCAAATCAGCACCTGAAAAAATATTAAGGAACACATTATAGTTCTCATTTTCTCAGAGCTCAAGTCAATAAACACATAAAAATTATGTAAAAGTATATAAAAAACACCAACTCTTCTATATTATTCACTAATCTTGCTTTAAATATTATATCACCGTATGGTTTTTGGTTTTTTTTGAGAATGACTGTGTGTTGTATGGATGCAAATCTGCACAAAGATATGGATTTTCTGAAATTTTCTGGATATTTTTAATCTTTGCTATTTTAGAGAAGAACAATTACTCTCCTGCAATACTTTTTGACAGGCATGACCAGATTGTGGTGCTAGTAAGCTGAAACAGATACGTGTGATGTAGTCACCACCATCCCTGTTGGCATTACAGCTCTGTTCCTCATCAGTGGCTGGGCAGCAGTTTTGGCAGTTCCTGATGATAATGGGTAAGGCAGGATGTGTCAGCAGATGGAGGTTGCAGTGCAGAAGATGTCCTGAAGTTGATTTATAATTGCCATACACCCTGGCATTGCAAATACACAAAGCTCTGTTGGGAACAAAAGGAAATGACCACCTTCCTGGCCTGGCCAGTGGGTAACAGGCAGGCAAAAGTATAGGAATTTAGAACATGGAGCAGTGTCCAACTGTAACCTTTCATCCTGGTAATTAGTGTAATGTTTACTTTTTGTAGCAATTATGTGTTTTATCTTTCTACAAAACCACTCCAGAAATTCTGTTGTTTTACAGCTGTAGAGCAAAATGCCTTTACAAAGCTACTTTTTCTGTTTACTCAGTTATGGGTCAATGTTTCCAGATCTATGAGGAAGTGCCTTTAGAAATGTTATTCTTACACTGAAATATGTGTTGCATTGCATCAGTTCTCAGAAATATGGAGCAAAGTGTCTTTTCCTTCCCTGATGAAGGTACTGCTCTTCTTTCCATGGGGGAGCATGGAAAGAAGAGTTCAAGAGCAGGAACTGCATGGCTGAGTGTGTTTTACTGGTTCATGAAAGATAAACAGCTCCTCCATCTCATTTGTTGTCCAGTCACTGAGATCCACTGAGTGAACTGTGCCCTGGAAATAGCAAGCAGAACTGCCCTATGACTCTGTGTGTTCCAGATTGCACTGCATGTGGAGTCCCTTTTGCTTGGGGAAGGGAAAGGCAATCCTGCAGCCTGTGCCTTAGTGGGTCTGTAAAAGTGTTTATTTCCCTACCTAACTATTTTTTTTTCATAAAACTAGTAGGAATTTAATATTTTTGAGGTACTCATGTTTCACCTGATATTTGAGATATGAGATGCTGCTGTCTCTGACAAAGGTTACGTTTATTGTGCAAAAGCATGCTCAGAAAAGCAACTGCAAAAAAGCATTAAATGTGAAATTTTAAAGTAATTTGAGGTTTGCTTAGCAATATTATTCATTATTTTATGTGTTTAATTACATCATCAATATTATTAAGACTAAACACTCACCTAGTTGGGCACATTCTTCATGAGCTTGAGACCAACTTCTTTTCTTGGCAGCCTCAAAGTAATAGCAGTGACCAGAGAAAGGTATCCAAGATTTGTGTCCTCTTGATTCAGGGCATTTTCCAGGAAGTTGTGGGGGTTCAGTAGGGGCCATTACTGATAAGAGATCAGGTAGTTGGAGTCCAGTTTTTTTATATAACTTGTTTTTCCCATTATACTAGCATGACAAAACTAAATGACTATGTTACGTTTGTAATCTTAGAGGAAATGTAGCCTGTTCTAAGAAGAGCTTGAATATTGTTCTGACTTGTTTGAGACAATCTTTTTCTTCATATTATTTATCAATGTGATTTGAGGATATCAAACCCTTTAAAACCTTACAGTAGAAACTGTGATAGTGAATGAAAGTGTTGGTATAATTAAGCATTGCTTGCAGGATTTTTGTTAAACTGCATCCTGAATACATTCCATAGGGACTGATATAATAGGAAGATTTTGAATGGGTAGATAAATGCAGATGGAATGTAAATTATATATTCTGCCAAATTACCTTTTCTTCATGTAAGTCTTCTACAGTCTGTTTCTTTTCCCTGACAAGAAACACTCAGCTCTC
>VZTT01061955.1:6167-22841 GCA_013400855.1 Buphagus erythrorhynchus
TTAAATCAAAAGGGTTTCTGGATATGCAGTGCAGCATGTCTGCCTTAAAAGATGCAGATGAATTTATTTAAATAATGAGAAAACTATAGAAAGCATGAGCAAAAATCTTGAATTATAAAAACTAGAACCTTGATACAGAAAATAAAAATTAACATCCCTTGAATGGCAAGCTCTTAAACTGCTTGAAAAGAAATAAGAACAAGAAGCAGTATTTTCTAATTCCCCATGCACTAATCATAACTCACCAACAGTGGTTTCCCACACAAATCCATTTTCAATGCAGTTGCATTGGGCAATGTTGCAGTGACACCTTTCAGCTATTCTGATGCTCATAAATAATGTTTCAACCTTTTAAAGCTATATACTTCCTGTAAGAAGCAACATTAAGTAGACAAGGAAGTAAACAGCTTAATATGAATAACTATTTTATTTGCACTGCTTATTAAAAAGAATACACAAAAATTACATTGTATATGTTTGAAAACTATTCCACTCAAGTTAAACATTACCATAAAAGTCATCCTCTTACGAAGAAAGTGATTCACAGTGGAAACAATTTTAAACTCATTTCACAAAGTTTGCATAAGAATTGCCCACCCAGGGCAAGATATCTACTCAGTCCCACACAACGTGATAAGCATAGAGGACAAAATCAAAGCAATTACAAAAAATGGTCTTTCATTGATCCAGAGAACACAAGCTGATAGGAACATGCAGATATGTAGTAGATATTGTTGAAATAAAAATATAGGATTTTAAGTGTCACATAGACAATGGACAATTTTGTGACAAGTATAAACACATTTTATCAATAAGAAATTGCAACAGGATAATCTTAGTAACTATAAAGAAAATAAATACTGCATCTATTTCATATTCTAACTTCAGAGATGAGGATAAAAAATTGCCTTACCTCAAATACAGCTTGAAGAGAGAGATTAACAATATGTCTACATCCTTTCTTAGTTCCCTTGACAGCAATCTAAGAAGAAATACAAAATAGCAAATAACTATCTTCCCTGCAGAAAGCATATGCCCAGGAAAAATATGCTTTCCAGTAAAGTGTGCAGAAAATAAGTAAAAAAGAAGTAAAAGTAAAGTAAGAAATAAAAAGTAAAAAGAAATAAAACTCAAAAAGACAATCCTTGCAAAATAAAAAGACAAGAACTTTATATTTGAAATTCACTGTATGATTTACTGCATTTTAAGGGAGTAGAGACATTCAGGAATTAGATAATATAGATTTAACTGTTATCTTACATCAATTCTCACTAAAATATTAATTCAGTACATTTGTCTACAAAAGGAAGATTGTAAATATATCCACACAGAACTTGGACACTGCAGATGTAAAAAGATTCCTATTCCAGTAGTAGGCACACATGGGCTCACACGATATAACCTTATTAACTTGCTTTTTCCTCCCAAACTACAGAGCTTACTAAAGCAACACTCAAATGTTAAATGCTTTGGTCAAGAGTTCAGTCACTGACCTGCAATGAAAGCCCTATGTTTAGCTCCAATATTTTCTAACAGCAAACAAGGAAAAAAAATGGTTTCACGGAATGAACTGTTAAAAAAGAAAATCCTCACATAAGCTTTCCCTGAGGGGGAAGAAATATCCACAAGGCGGATTTAAGAGGAAGCCAAAAAAAAAAAAAAANAAGGCAGCACTTTCTGTTGCGTCAAAGAACCCACTGTGCAATAGGAACAGTGAACAGAGTTCTTAAACTGGCAAGCTTTTGCTGAAGACAGCTTTTTAATATGCTGTCAGCGTCGTCTCCCAGGGCTGGGTGGAGACAGTCCCACTCCTCTTATATGGCTCTGCTCCTTCAAGGGGCAATCACTCTTAAGGACAGTTTCTATAAATATATTGTTCTCCTGGCTTGACTGCACATGATGAGGGCAATTGCATACATATACATACCTGCATTCAGGGAGCAGACCTGCACACATGTGAGGAAAGTGCAGACACATTCAAACTAGCCATCATTACCTCGGCTTAAGAGCAGGATGCTATTGATGACTGCTTGCTGAAACTTCCTTCCCCACTTAGACCATTCAGTGTGCAGTTGGAAAGCAATCCTGAAAGGCACAGTACTTAAAGAGGAAACCTCTAATGTAATTCCATTGGGACATTGTAGCCCCAGCAGTGCTCTCTGATTAAAGGAAATCAGCAGTCACATGCTGCTGCCTAGCTTTGTGTGTAGTGCAGAGAGCTCGGTGAGCCACCAGAGACTGCAGCTACATGGGACGAGTGAACTGTCCCTCCTGGGAATGATGGCTTCATCACTGAGGACATCTTTAGAGGCTGAACCTGTGTACATATGGTGAAAAGAGTAAAGACACCAAGCAACCTGGTTAAACATTAGTAAAGTCACATTCATGACCACATACAGGAAACTGCCACAAGATCTCTGCAGGTGAGGATACCACCCTGCATCCATTTTACAAGCCATGGAGACCTAAGCAAAGGGTTTCAAAGCACAGTTCAACCTACCCCAACCTGCATCTGGTCCACTGAATTGCCTTCTGGGCTTCACTGCCTACAAAGGGAACCCATGATGGCTTTCCCAAAAAGAGGTTGCAGAAAGCATTTTTAGAGATGAGTGTCATTCCAAATGACAAGTTGATGGAGGCCTGCAACGTGTGCACAGAAAGAACTTGCAAGGAAGAATGGCATTGGCAAGGGACAGGAATAGAAAAGGGAAAATACAAACTGTGAAATGCACTTTTCAACATGACTGTAGAATTAAAAGTGGGGACAAACATATGCAGCTGGTTAATTTAGAATTTCTCTTCTATTTATATATCTTTCAGAGCTGCCACAGGGACATTATGAGCCAGAATATGTGGGAAGGCAGCAGAAGGAAACAAAGTATATGCAGTAGTTAAACTGTCTCTATTTGTGCTCTTTCTTTACTTAGTGAACTTCTATATGGAAAAAATTACTGGTTTAACAGCTTCTCTTGAAATCCTTCCAGGTGACAATGAATTTCTCTCCTAAAACATGTTTCCATAAATGACAGACTAAGTTTCTGCAAAAAATACCTCCAACTTAGAAGTGAAATACAGCATTTTCTAAGCTTTTAGCCCTGTAAGTTTAATGCAAGGTCCTATTTGTGCACAAAGCAGTGTGCTGCTTTACTGTGTTCTCACACCACCAGACAACTCACTGTGTCCAAAGCCCCAGCTTTAGTGTCACTGGAGTCATATGGGCATAGATTTGGTCATACGAGAGTAGAGTGATTAATAATTCTGTCTGTGCTGTGTGGAAGATAATTACAATCTGGTTCAGTTTCCCAGATCTAAAAGCTAGGCAGGTATTTTAACACATCTCATAATAATAATACCTGCTCATAAGATTACCTAAATGTTTCCCCCTATAAATCCAGACACCCCACCACTCATCACTGTCAAACTGCAGGCTGAAGGAAACTGATAATATTTGCTCTTTTCTTGAAATGGATTTTTTTTTAATCTTAGTATAAGAAAAGTAGATTGATTTGCATGTTGAGCAGGTGGCTGGACCACCACCATGATGTCGTGGTGTCCCTTTCAACCTAAACTATTTTGATTCTTTGAATATGAGGTCAATTATTAAAAGCTGCCTTAGGCTATTACAGAAATTAAGTGGACTGTGGCCAACTTCAGTGTTTTGAAGCCATAATTTAGATTCAACTGTCAACTGCAGTTTCAGAGTCAAAGATCTCCATTCTGTCATTTTGGGAGAAGCTACTAGATCTGCTGAAACATGAAACATAAGCATTTGTAATGATACTGCCATCTGTGAGATCATTAATGGAAATCACTTTATGGAGATGGCTGTATTGGTTCCAACATATCCCTTGCTGTTCCACTCTTGAATTTCCAATCTCCTTTTGTTTTTTCCTTCTTATCTATCACTCAGTCACCTGTGGAGACCCAATGGCCTAGTCCAGCCAGTGAGCCAGCCTTAGCCAAGTTCCACTCTAGGCTGTGGGGAACCTCACCCTAAGTTCAAGAGACATTGTTTCAAGTTATGGAGAGTTACAGTTACAGTTTATTTGCAAAGTATCATGGGGGTTATTATGTTAATATGGGGTACATGTATGTCTATTGTTGGTTAGAATGTTTCTAGAATGCTTATTACTAGTCTATATAAGTTGTAGTCTTCCATTGTTCGGGGTCTTCATGTGCCTACATTCGGGAGTGTGCTGTTGCCATCACACGTAATAAAGGACCATTGGATTCCACCAAAGACCCGTCGCCTGTTCTTCATTTCCACAGCTGACTGGCTGCATTACCACCTGCAGTGGGCAGGGCAGCACGACAGTCATGCAATCTCAATTTGGTGTCTTTCAGCTGCAAGGGACAAAGAAGACACTGAGAATTTTGAGGGACTGGAAGCCCAGACAACTCACGTCAGCTGTAGAAATTCCTCTGCAAAAAGCAAAGGACACAGAATTGACAAAAAAATCTACAAAATAACAAAACCTTTTGCATGATCTCTATATTTTCTGTGTAGACTCCACCACACTGCTAGCTCGACATAAACTGTCTCCTCCAAGGCCTCACTCAGAAGATGTTAAAATGTTCCCTTTCAAATCTTTTCAGTATTATGCAAAGCTTTAGCTTCATTTTTATCCATGCCAGACATCAACTCCTGCTCCCCAGGCCCAAGGGGTGGTTATCAATTCAAGCCCACATCATTTAGCACAGCAGTTATCCCAATCTTTGCACTGCTACATTGTAGACTGCTTTATCCCATACCTGAAACCCAACCCACACATCCTTAGGGCTTGTTGTTAATACACCAATCCTGTGTAAGTGACAGCAGCCTATGTCACCAAGCCAGGAAATCCAACACAGAATGGATGCTATCTTCTGGGATTATACTGATCCAGAAATATAGAAGGTTGAGAATGACCTTCAAAGCCCTTTGCCACTGCCAAGTGCCAGCTGAACACCTTCCAAACACTCTCCTGGATCATGGAGACTCACTTTTGTGATGCAGAATGAATTTGAAGTGCTACTATCAAAGTCTACAATATGGCCTTTGCACATATCATATGTCTGTCCCTGTGCTGCATCAGCTACACTGCCTGAATCCGCAGCAAGCATTATCTCTGTTACTCACAGGCCTCCCTAAAGAAATGGGATGATCTTCCCAGGGAAAAATCATCCTTCACCACTGGTGAAGTGCTGCCTCTTTCCTGCTATAGAAGGTCATGAAGCCTCTTCCTGAAAAACAAGGCTCATGTAGCTGAGTCCTGTATTCCTGCAGGAAGGAGGCTGTGCACGCTTCCAATTGTCTGGGTAAAACGTTGAGATTCAGCATGTCCTGCACTGTGGAAATCAAAACAGCACAATGTGGGCAAGAACTCAGGAACGCCACTTTAAGTGGAGAGGAAGCTTCAGACCCTGAGAGGCACAGCCCAACCCCAACACCACCTACACGCTTGGCTCTTAGAATGGGAGATGAGCATGCAGTGCCATTGGCACATCAGTAGTTCAAGTTTAGTACAGCAGCGGCTCTAAACTGTTGGCCTGGCTAAAAACTTCAGTTTACGTTCCTAGTATCTTCAAATACTAGTACTATGTCACCTGCTGCAGACACAGTGCACATATTCTGAAGAACCACACTGCTCCTCTTCCTCCCATCCACAAATGAAACATCAGTGTTGTTTCCTTCTTGCTCAGTGGAATCACTTGCCCCAATCCCCTGCAAGTCTGATCCTGCTGCCTGTCTTGTATCTATGTGAGGATCACAGAGCAAAGAAGTCCTTCTAAGTCCAGGGGTTGAGCAGTCTTAATATAAGTCCTTTCTTAGGTTTAAACTTTTCCAAGCCTCAACCACCTTTGTCTACGTCCCCTTCAGATTTCTTCTCTTCTGTCAAGTTGTGCTGTTTGTATCATACGGAAGTGGACTCTCAACTTTTCCTTGCTTGGAAGGGCTGAGTGGACTGGCAAACACAATGGAGCATTAGGAATGCAGAGGCATGGATTCAACAAATCTCCACAGAGGCAGCAGTACTTCATTTGAAAAAAACCCACCCAGATTATTTACAGCTTTAAAAGAAAAAAAAATAAAAATCCAGTGTCCAGAGGACACACAAGGAAATGCATAAGGATGTGCAAACATCCTGAGGAAACACACAGAGAATGCACAAGGAAAAAAAAAAGATAAAAGGGTGTTTGTAATTTACTGGAAGTATTCCTCCTTGCCTAGTGGATTAAATACAGCAATATCTTGCTTTCAGGATACCTTGTGAAACTGGTTCAAAAATTGACATCTCCCTGTCTAGCTAATGTCTTAGGAGTGATTCTGCACTGGCAATTTTTCACGGCACTCATCACACGTCCATTAATTTTCAAAAGTAACTTTTGGTAATCCCCTGCAATCCATTTCACTCCTGCAGTATCCTGATTCTGGCATATGGGGAACTCCAATCAGCCCATCAGCTGTTGCTGGGCAGTTTCTGAAGAGATAACATACACAACTTTATTACCATATTCAGTCCCATTATGCAAAACTATAAATTATTATTATTCAATCAAACTTGGCTGTGTACATCTGCACAGGCACACAGGGAAGAGCTCCGGGTAGACCTACACACCAGCCAGTGATGAACATTGCTGCACTTGCAGGGGATCGCAGGCCTGTGTAGCCATTTTTAGGGACCTGTGCCATCATACAGCAGTTTGTAGTTTGATAGCAAGAGGAGGAGAAGAAGAGGAGGCACTTGTCTTATGAGAGATTTACTTTCTGCTGTGACTTTGTCACCTCTCTGAATGGCCACAGTCACCTCAGCAGAAAAGCAAGGACATTGCCTTTTACCTGTAAGAGAGGTTACAAGTCTGTTAAAACTGTTCGCTGAAGGGATTATTGTACTAACTCTTAAATGTGTAGATTTATGGATTTGATCAGTGGAAGTCCCCAAGTGCAAAGTCTGTAAGGGCTTTTGCAACATCGGAAAGAAAGAGCCTACTTGAAAGGAGCAAATAAGACAGTGACAAGAAAAGAAGCAGCGAATTCCGATTAAGTAACATAAAAGGTTGTTTGTTATCAAGCGTCCTAACACTAAAACCTAATGATAAGAAGTAAAACTCAATTCCAAGCATCTGAAAGGTGGATGCACATCGGTGGTGAAAGGTCCTGCTTTTCCTTCGCATTTGCCTGTGGTGACTTTAGTAGTGGACTGTAAAAACTTCAGAGAAACACTAGCCCAGGCAGCAGTGCCTTGGACTTTCAGAATGGGCTTTGACTGGCAGGAACATCAGCTTTAGGAAGGTAGAGCTCCACTGCCGCTGACATCAGTGGTTCAACTCGGTCCGGCCCAGCAGACGGGCAATCACTTCCTCGCCTCCCAGACACCAGCGAGTGAGGGCGCTCTTCGGCCGCACGCCGTGCCAGGGTGGGGCGGAAGTGCGGGCGAGCCCGGCCCGGGGAGCGCCGTGGCGCATGCGCGCCGCCCGGCGACCGGGGCGGAGCCGGCCGCGCCGGGTGCAAGATGTCGGCGCAGGGGGACTGTGAGTTCCTGGTGAAGCGGGCGCGGGAGCTGGTGCCGGGGGACCTGTGGGCGGCCAAGGCCTGGCTTATCACGGCACGAAGCCTCTACCCCGCCGACTTCAACATACAAGTGAGCGCCGCCGCTGTCGCACACGCTCGGTACTGGGGCCCCACGCCCCTCCCGCGCGCGGCTACGCTGCAGCCTTGCTTGATTGACAGGGTGCTCGGCCAATGGGGGCGGAGAGGGGCGGGGCCGCTGGTGCCGCGGTGACTTCGCGGTTAAAAAACAAAAGAAAACCCTTTGCTACTACTACTACTATTACTATTAGTTAAATTACCTCTCCTGATTGTGGCTTTTGTGGCAGTTTGGGGTCTTTGAATTGCATTTGTCTGGGTGCAAACTCTGGTCAAAGAACTCTTTGAATTCCAGGTTTTCAGTTCGTGTAAAAGTTTAGCCAGCGTGTTCACAGAGGCGTGGAATGTTACAGGTTGGAAGAGACTTTAAAGATAATCTAGTCCTACCCCACTTCCATGGGCAGAGCCACCTCCCACTAGACTAAGTTGCTCCAAGCTCCATCCAACCTGGGCTTTAACACTTCGAGAGGTGGGGCACACACAGCTTCTTCGGGCAGCCTGTTCCTGTGTCTCACTGCTCTCACACTAGAGAATTTCTTCATGATATTGAAGTTTCCCTCTTCCAGTTTGTACCCATTACTACTTGTCCTAGCACTTCCTGATGAAGAGTCCTTCTCTGACTTCTCTGTTGGCCTCCTTTAGCTACTAGAAGGTTGTTAGTGTTAATAATATTAAGTATATTGTCATGCAGAATTTTATGCCTAAATTAATGTGTGATTAAATAGTCTAAATACACCTTCTAATTTCTCCAGCAAATGTTGCAGTCCTTTAATTTTCTGTTATGCAGACTGCTGTGGCAAATTGAGGGCAGTTATTTAGAGTGGAAGGACTTTGATGGTGGTTTGATGTGAAGGACAATGTGAATTGATAAATGTGTTTGGGAAGGCTGATGTTTTGTTCTTGCATCTTGCAGTATGAGATGTACACTATTGAGAGGAATGCTGAAAGGACAGCATCTGCAGGCAGGCTGCTCTACGACATGTAAGTAATCAGAGCTGGAACTCTACCTTTATCCCAGGTGCTCCATTCATTTGAATGAGTTTGGGAAAGACCTCTGAGATGGTTGAGTTCAGACTATGACTAAAAACCACCTTGTCAACCAGACCATAGCACTAGGTGCCACATCCAATCTTTCCTTAAACACCTTGGAGAGGGTGAGTCCACCATCTCCCTGGGCAGCCCACTCCAGTTCTTATTACCCTTTCTGTGAAGAAATTCCTCCTAATGTCCAAGCCTCCTCCTAAGCCTCCCCTGGTGCATCTTAAGACTACATCCTGTCACTGGTTGCCTGGAGAAGAGACTGACCCTCTCACCTTACTACACCCTCATTTCAAGGACTTGTCGAGAGTGATAAGGTCACTCTTGAGCCTCCTTTTCTCCAGGCTAAACAACCCCAGCTCCCTCAGCCACTCCTAACAGGACTTGCGCTCCAGACCCTTCACCTGCTGCACTGCCCTTCTATGGACAAATAAATGTTGGGATTTCCAAAATTATAAACTTAGTGTTTTTGAAAATCTGTGTGGATAAATTAAACACAAAAGGTCTAATTAATTAAGAATAAACTGTAAAAAGGAAGGTTTTATTTTCTGTTTTGCCCAAACACATACTTTTATGGGAAGGTTTTATCTTTGAGACAGATTTTGAGATCACTGTACATTCCTTGCCTTAAACTTTGTTACAGGTTTGTGAATTTTCCAGACCAACCTGCTGTATGGAGGGAGATCAGTGTTATTACATCAGCATTAAGGAATGACTCCCAGGACAAGCAGACACAGTTTTTAAGAGGTAAGGATTCTGTCTTGAAGTAATCTAAAGATAAGCCCTCTGATGATTTATCTAGTTTGGCAAGTAAATGTCAGTTTTTCTAACTTTGCCTGTGGACTGCAGGGTTTGTTTTTTTCCCCTCAATTCAGCCTTAGAGACTCTATTTGGTGTGTTAGGCTTAGGAAAAACAAAGCGACGTGACAAGCTGATTCCCATTGCTTTGTCTCTGATATGGGTAGGCTTACTTTGCCAGAACAAGAAGCACATAGAAGAGCAGTTGAATAGGAAATAAGTGGAATGGGACTAAAAATCATCGTCCCACAGATTGCAGAGAACAGTATATGATTGTAAAAATGGGGTAAATTCTTATTTATGTAGTGAGGGATATAAAAATGAATGGTGTCCAGAAGGGCTTGGCATTCACTGTTGGCAACCACAGGCAGTTTTGAAAGCAGGATTTACACCTGACAAACTATAATCTGCTGTTTGAAGACATGCTTCAGAAGCTCTTAAGAATTCCAGTTAAGAAAACATTTGATTTTTCATGGGGTGTGTTTATTTTTCAGAGTGAATATATAAAACATACAAGGAGAATATGTGAGTTTCTTTTTAGTGTCTCACTGGATGTTTAAATTGAAAAAACCTTACATTTTAGTAATGAAAGCATTAATTATACAAGTAGAATGTAAGTAAAAAAATAAATGAACTGTTTTGAGAAAGCATCTTGAAATGTCAAATACTTAAGTATTAGGATTTTGAGCATTCCACTTACTAGCAGTCTTACTTTTTGATTCAAGTTCCTTGAACCCAAATAAACACTATTACAGATAATATTTATTTGGTCTTCTCTGAAAGAAACAGGCTTTCTTTTTCAGGTATGTGTATTAAAAGCAGAAAAAGCATAAGGAAATCCTTTTTTGTTCAGCATAGCAAGGTGATGTTGATGGTCTTTTATGCTTTGTCAGCCGTCTTTACAATTCAGACACAAGTTAAATGTTTTCTTTTTTTTTTTTTTTTTTTTTTTTAAGGATTATTTGAGACCCTTCCTGGTCGGGTCCAGTGTGAAATGCTCCTGAAGGCAACAGAGCAGTGTTTTAACACTTTAGAAAGGGCAGAAATGCTCCTTCTACTTCTGCGGCGTTTCCCAGAGACTGTGGTGCAACATGGGGTAAGAGAAGAGAAGAGAAACTCATAGTAATTATTCAGGATATTGACACTCAGTTTTTTGAGATTTTGCTGAAATGTGTTTGCCTTAATGAGAGGGTGGGTCTTTTTATTCATGTTAAATTGTGGCTAATAGTTCAGGCTGCTGTATCTTGAGCTTACCACCAGGAAGGGATTTGGCAGAATACAAATGGAAGCAAATAAAACAATCCTTTGTTTTGTAAATGAAAGAATACCAGTCACATATCGCTTTCACTTCTCTGTGCATGCCTTTACTGACACAGTTTCATGCACAATTTTTCTCTTGGTCTTGTTTTGCTGTCTTCTGACATTGCTTTTCACCTGCTATTAAGTGTGAGTAGTTTAACTGTATGTTTGGAGACTTGCACATGCTGTTGCCATAGAATTGTTACTGAATTACTGTTCAGCCCCACTGCACTGCAGTTCAAAAAGTCTCTAAAACCACTGGTCCAGTGTTTGATTTTCACCTCTGTTCACACAGGTAGGCCTTGGAGAAACATTATTAGACGCTGAAAGTATTGAAGACCAAGAATCTCCAGTGAATTGTTTTAGAAAATTATTTGGTAAGAAAATACTAATGTTTCTGTTTTACTATGCAACGTTTTAGAGCCTTATGCAAGGTTCTGAGGTCAGTAAACTTCTTTCATTATACTATGATTAGAAAACTGCTTTGGTGAGAAGAGGCTCAGGCCATGTTAATCCAGGCTGACCATATGGTACAAATCGGTCCTAGAGCCATTCATGTGAGGTTCTTTCTGGTGTATGGTCAGCCAGAGATGAAGGCTGCCATTGCTGATTGAGAAACCTTACCTTGGAGAAATAGAACAAAAAACCCCACAAACCTAAAGAATTTTTTGTTTGTTTTCTGTTTTAGTTTGTGATGTTCTTCCTCTGATAATTAACAACCCTGATGTACGACTTCCTGCCAGCTTGTTATATAAATATCTGAATAAAGCAGCAGAATTTTATATTAATTACATAACTAGATCTACACAGACAGAAAGTCAGTATCAAGGTAAGAATATTTTTACAAAATCAAGCTTTCTTAGAATGTGTCTTAGTATCACTGATGTCCATAAATAAATGCATTGTTCTTATATAATGTATCCCATAGACAAGGATTAATAGTAGATTTAGTGTTTCTTAGTTCTTTGATTCTGAAATACCAAAATGGTGCTTCATCTACTTAGTAATGATGCTCATGATACTTCAGCATATGAGAGGTGGGACAAAATGTCCAAGATGTCCTTATCCAGCCTATCAGCTCTCTTGTACAAAGAGACAAAAATGCTTGCTACTCCCTGTTAGCCTTCTGTGTAAAGAATGGTTACCCTGAAAGCTCCAACGTAATTTTTACGACTCTTCTTCTTGAAAAGGAATCAGTTTGATTTCTTTATAAGGAGAAAAATGTGCTGGTTTTCCTAGGTTCACAAGATTCCTCTGATATTATGTCTCCAAGCAAGCGCAGCTCTCAGAAATATGTAATAGATGGTCTCACAGAGAAGTCATCTCAGATTACAGATCCTTGGGAGAGGCTGTTTAAAATATTGTCTGTGGTGGGAATGAGGTGTGAGTGGCAAATGGATAAGGGAAGAAGGTAAGAAAGCTCTACTTTGCTGGGCATTTCCCCTCATGGAGAATTTGGCTTTTTAATTCTTAACACAAGAACATTTTTTGTAAGTTCACAGCCGCTTTTCTTCCAAAGACTACAGTGTAAAGCAAAAACGTGGCTCTAGAGAGCACTTTCAGATTAGTTTCTAGCATCAGTTTTTGATGATGAAAGTCATCACTGGAGTGCTGTGAGGTAACCTTCCCTATGTGCCTCAGTAAAGAGAAACATGGTAAATGTTTTGTGAAATTTCACTAGCATGTATTCCCAGCCTCCACTGACTTGATGTTGGGGGATATCCTCAGCAGAAACATTGAGGTTTTCATATTCACTATGCATTCTTCTCTTCAGTTGCAGAGTCAATGTAACATCCTGAATTCTTGTTACCTCTCTTCCCCTCAGAAGTTATGGTGACATTTTGCATCGAATGAAAGATCTCTGCAGATACATCAGTAACTTTGATAGTGAAGCCCACATTAAATATAAGAATCAAGTAGTGTATTCCACGATGTTGGTCTTCTTTAAAAATGCTTTTCAGTACGTCAGCAACATCCAGCCATCACTCTTTCAAGGTTAGTTTCTAATGTTTCAACTTCTGTAATGAGCTATTAATGATTTCATTGCTAATATCTTAAAGATCTTTTCTCATTAGTCTTTTGAAACTGTCATCTCACAAAGCAACATTTATATATTGTTATGACTTTTTATAATTCTCTCAAGCCATTAATCTTACCAACAGTAGTTTGTAACAAATGTGTAATGGATCAGACCAAAGATCAATCTAGCTTGGCATTGTGTTTTCAGCCTTGGCCAGCAGCAGTTGATTGTCTAGCAAGGAGAAAAGTAACAGACTAGATGTTACAGGAATCACCCCTAGGGCTGATTCCCACTCTTCCATGAGCATAATGGTTGTTTCATTTTCTCTTCTGATTTTGTTTCTTTGAAGCTGACATTTTCCTGCTTTCCTTCAGTCAAAAATAAGTGAAGGTATCTTTGCATAGGGAACACACAACAAATTTGTAATTAAGCAAATAAAAGCTGAATAGGAAAAGATTTCCTGACATTGACAAGCTTCCAACTTGTCTTTCTTTATATAGTTTCAGCATAATCTTTGAGGTGTGTTTTGCACATTACTCCTAATTTGTAATTAATTTGTAAACTGGATGTTTAACATGTGTGTGTTGCCTGTGCATTTTCCTACCCACTCACATCTGCATTTGGGATATAACAGATTGCTTGGAACACCTTGGATTGCTTCTTTTGGGATTGATTGGACTTTTCAGGGGTGGCCCAGAAGCTGAGGAAAGTTTTTTAAGCTCCATTTTGTTTAGAACTTACTGAAATAAACAGTATCATAAAGAGGAAATTTCAGCTCTTAATAATGTGATAGGAAATTCCTTACAACAATAACAATTATCACCATAGGTAATCAGTACTTATTAATTACAATTATTGATTCATGTTAAAATTACAACTTTAATTTTGTGTATTGTGATCATAAGTTTCATTACATTTTTCTGCATGGAGCAATTGATAATTTGAGTAAGGAAGTAGTCAATACAGATGATGGATTTTAAATAACTGTGCAGAGTATTGGGTGATCAGTTGAACAGTAGTAGATAGCTGAACTCAGAGGACAAATGAAATGGCAACTGGTATGCAAAGAACACAGAGTCATTTTTAACCAATACAGGAACTAATTAACTAATGAGTGGAGGGTTTTTTTCTGTCTGGAGGAAAGAAGAGTTATGGTGGGCAGGAGGATACTTCCGGTGTGCATGTAGTTTTAGCTGCTTGATTCCAAGTTAAAGAAGAAAGGAAGTAAAGAACTAGTGAAAATGTTCCTTTCTAAGTTGTACAATTGAGTATTTCAAAGCTCACATTTTCTGTCTGAACCACCAGAAAAAGAATATATACTGAGGTCACAGAGTGCAGTTCCTTTGGTGCAACTTTTCTGGTACCCTCTGTCATTTTCTTCTGTTAGGAAAGTATTTCCAAGACATCTTTTACTCATTTCTGCTTTAGCATTGAAGTCCAATGGTATTCAGTGCCTTTCATATCTTTTCTATCATTAGAATTTTTCCTCCTTCTCTCTGGAGGGCTTACTGTAGAAATACATAATCCTACATATTTTGGAAGCATGTTGTAGAGAAAAATGCTGTCTTCTTATCTGTGAGGATTAGATCTTCTTCTTTTCTCATGTGTGTGGATTTGCAGGTAGCCTCTTGAGGAAAAACTCTTCCATGCATTTCTCTTACATAATTTGTATCTGGTTTGCTGGAGACTTGAGAATTGAATGAGGCAATTCACACCTTTCATAACTTTGAGGCTGCCTCCAGGCTTGGCAGGCAGGAGTTGCTATTTGGGCTGATGGTTTGGGGGGGATTTATTTATAACACTGTCTGCTACAAAACAGTTGAAAACTTTGCAAGCTGAGATTCTAGAGCTCAGACAGAAAAACACAATGCTGCTCATTGTATGCCTGTGTAACTTTCAGTACTATAAGGGAAGGTCTGCAGCCCTAGTCAATGGTGATAATGAATTTTCTTTTGATTTAGCACTGGAGGTTTTGGAATAAAGACTACAGTGCACTTCTGGTGCTGAAAAGAGAACATTTGGAAGGCAAAACACTTAGCTGGCATTAATTTAAGCCCGTATGAGTAAAAGAAAAGCCCAATTTTTTTCTTCTCAGGTATTAGAACTAGGCAGATCTTGAGATTCTAGTGGTGAAACTCATCCAGCATCTCTGTTGTGGTACTTTGCATCCACGAAAAACACATATGAATATTCTGTGTTATGTCTTGCCTCTATTTTCAATTCACATAGGTTAGATTCTGACACAGTGGAATACATGATGGTACAGAAGAGGTGATTGCAGTGTGGTATAGATGCAATTTCAATGGTGGTACTTATTGACCTGTTTATTGTTGTGGTTTTTATTGACCTGTATTTGTTAGTTAGAGCAGATTGGCTGGTTTTTTTCTAACAGGAGCTTCTGTTGTAGTGAGCTCCTTACACAACACTTTTGAGTAGATGGGACAAGCTTAATAGAAGGTTTTTTTTATGTCAAGAGATGAAATGAATCATCCTTCTACTAAACTCTCAAATTAGTTCTTTGCAGTTATGAATGAGGCCTTAGCCTCATTTCTTTCTGCAAATAGAAGAAATGCACAAACTGAAAACACTTGTTTGCACTGCTGCCTTACCTGGCAGAGACTTCAGAAAGAGAAAACAGATTAAAGGATTCCTCTTTCCTTTGTATTTCTCTTTGACTGAACTTTGCACATGTATATGCAGCTTGACTGTGCAGAAGGAGAAAATGTTTTTGGAAGGAAAGCTGTCTCAGTAGTGATCACATATCAATGTTGTTTGAGATTAAGAAGTATTGTTCCTATTTTATGTCTAATGAAACTTAAACACTGGGGTGTGAAATAATAGGTACCAGATCCTGCTGGATGTTCCTGTGACACCAGTGAAAGTAGAAGTTGTTTTCTGTGTTTCAAAATGAGGCTTTTCTATCTTTTGGGAGTAAAGATGAACTCTGGCAGTCAATTAAAGGTTTAATTCTGTTTACTAAAATCAGTGGGGGCAAAGCTGACACTGAGTGATCCTGCTAGGGAAGTCTTGTCATAAAATACACAATCTTCTTCGTGGTGTCAGTGCCTGTCAGTATATTGCTTTGGTTTCTCAGGAGAAATGTTTTGAGAATGTTGTTGTGATTTGCTGTATTTGTGGCTGTTAACTTCAGAGTCATTTGTGCCGTTCATCTGTTGAATAATTGCACTTATATAAAAGCAAATAATGCTTGATCACAGAACACCTGCTGCCTGAGTATATCTTGTGACTGCTTCAGAAGAAAAGGATTCAAAAATATGCTGAAGTTCTCAGTCATACTCTGGTGATGTCTGGTAAATGCACTCTGACCTTCACTGTGTGGCTGCTTTGAGGAAACCACAGCTTTACCAGCATAGTTNTTGGTAAATAGTGAATGGGTGTCAGTTCTGAAGACAACAAAAGAGATGATAGGAAAAGTAACATACTGGAAGTGTGTTAAATGGTAGCTGACTTATTGTATATATTACAGAAAAAGACGATAAGGCTGTAAGCTTGGAATGTATTAGTAAGAATGGCATTTTTACTGGAATTTAGACAACGGGGCTTTTGACATAGATGTAAAAGACATATTTTTAGAGCTACCCTGAATTAGCTGTTTATGACCACAATTTTAAAACTTTTTTTTAAAGCCAGCAAGAATAAAACCATTTTTGCAGCAATTGCTGTAGATACATGTACTGCTGTGAGTGCTTTAACTTGAAGGAGTTCAGCAAAGGCACTTAAAAAGGTAGCTATAGCAGTCAGATGTTCTACAGGTAAACTTCCAAAGTAATTGACTTTTCATGATTGGAACTGTCAATATATCTATTTCTTTAATGGTAAATATCACTGTATTATAGAATTTCTCTGCTATAAAGAGAATACAAGGATTTCC
>VZTT01061958.1:0-20086 GCA_013400855.1 Buphagus erythrorhynchus
TCTGAATTTGCCCAGATGCTGTATTTTACAACTTTTGATGAACTTTTCTTACCAGTAGATTCTGTACTAATTCCTTCACATTAGCCGCAGTCTCTGAGGACTGTTTTCCAGACGATGCCAGCTTTATTAACGTGGACAGAAAGTTTTTGCATTTCTTCACATTTTCCATAGTTTCCTTAGAAGAAGGGTAAAAGGAAAATAGTCAGAGAAAGGAAGACAAACTCTCTTAATACATGATTTGACCATATACTCTCTGAAATAAAGTCCTTTAGTTCCTTAGTGCAGAGTAATATTTATAGATACATGTCCCTCAGCACTTAAAACATAAACAGACTGAAATGATTATTTTGCTTCACATATACGTATGTACTGTACATTTTTGTTATCAAAATTAAGAAACTGTGATTCTTCATGAAATTAGGAAACACCAAGTATTTTAAGAATGGACATTGTATACGGGAAAATATGTGTTTTAGCAGGACAAAAAATAGTACTGCTCTTGCTTCACAGTGCACAGTACATGAATTCTCCCTGTTTTGCAATCCTGGAAATATGCAGCTTGAATCAATCAGTGCCAACTGCTTATCCCTTCTTATACTCATTCTCCTTTACAGTGCTGAACAATTCCCTGTTCTATAAAATACATCTAATATACTTCTTAAATGAGTGCTTTAATACTGTTACAGAAACAAAAACACTTCGACACCTATCAAAATTCAAGTGACCTGTACCCACACCTTGTAAATTATATGGTTCTATTAAAGTTTACCTTTTCAAGGTCAACAGCTCACAGACTTCCTGCATCTTTACTAATCTCCACTCCCATCTGTGTTTACAGCTATGTGTATATATGCACATCATGCATATGTGAGTGGACAAAAAGAGATGTTACATTTCTCAGTATCTTACTGTGGCAGCAGTGGAGGTGGCCGTTGTCCCTTGCACTGTTCTCTGAGGAGTTCCAGTTTGTACAGCTGTTGCTGTCCCCAACGTGGTTGTTTGTGCAGTACCACCCAGAACAATCTGAGGCTGCAGAGAATAAAAACACAAGATTATTTTCCTTGGAACCAACCAAAAGCCTGTCTTCCTGAGCCATCAAACAGCAAATGAGCCACAGGGCAGCAGAACACCTTTCACAGATGCTATAAATAAGTTGCTGTGTGTGCGGTCTGATGCAGTGGAAGGGAACAGCCACCAGATGGCAGTAAAAACATTCGAAACAGGAATTCCGAAAGTTGATTAAAAATTGCGCGATTTTTGGTCACTGAATAAAATACCATAAACACAATCTCAGCCAGTGGGGTTTCAAAACTCAGCTAAACTAGTGCAGAATTCCTGTGAATTCTATTCCTCTTTTTGTCTGTGTCATTAAATGACATTTCCAAAGGGAGGAATTTCTAAAAAGGCACAACTGACACAAAAGCTTGGGTCTTATCGAGGTCTTTGTGATGAACAATGGGACAAAACGTTTTTCTAGTTTTGTAGACAAATTGGTAATTTGAAGTAGAAATATCAGCTCCAAAGAATCACCATTGCAAGCAATATCTTCTCACACACACAGCTCATTCATGGGCTTCCAACAGTCTAATTATTAACAACAACCCAGTCTGAGAGATAAATTCCTACCAAGCTACAACTGACACTCAGAATGTTCACAAATCATTTGTAAACTTGCTCTTTATATAAAGATGCACTAGAAAAGAGGCTCTCCTGCTGCCAAAGCTAACTTTATTGGTATTTTGGGAGAAACTAAGGGAGACAAGGATTTCATTTGTCTCATTTTTTTGAAATCAGGATAAATGAAGTCCATGGTATGCTCATTACAGCACTAAATATGCAGATGGAATCATGGTGGGTTTTTTTTTTTTTTGTCCTGTATGGAAGCAGTGCAAATTAAGGAGACTCAGTCAGGTAAATTAACTCTTAGATCTAGAAAGATCACTGGCATAGGGAAAGGCTCTCTGAGGGGAAAAATGTTAACTGGATGCATAGCAAAACCTGCATATTTTAAATTAAAACTCTCTAATCCTGTCTACTCAAAGGATGAAGAAAGCACAATGAGACAGATTAGACGACAGCAATCATATTGTATCACTGCTGCCATGTGGAGAATTTCACACTCTTGCACTGTTTTTTAAACTCTCAACATCTCAAAAAAAATTTCCAAGCAAGCCCAAAATGAATAGAGGCCAGCCCAGACTGACATCAGTCTCTCTGTGAGTTATCAGTCTCCAGAAGGACACAGACCAAGGCAGAGGAAGGGAGAAGGCTTCAGGAAGAGAAGGCTGCCAGTGCAGTCATCTTTGCAATTGTAAATTTTGCTGCAGAATTCAGAGGACTGCAGATCCATCACAGGAATAACACCACAGCCCTACATCCAAAGGGAATTCTTGTCACTTCCTTTAAGCAGAAAGCATAAAGGCATTTTATTTTAGTCAGCTCTGTGATTGCATAAACTAAGAACACAATACCTTTAAATAGAGATATGTATAGGTGTAATATGAAACAATAACAATATCCATATAAAAAATTATACCTGTACATCCAAAATACACACTGAGACCTGCAAATGTTTTAGAAAGGCTAATCCAGAAGGCACTTCTTCCCTGCACTGAGCAATTGCATTTCTGTGTGCCTGGCAGTCTCATGCACACATTAGCTCCCTACACACTCACTTGCACAACTGGGGGACGCTGCAGCGTTGTCGTGGGCTGCACTGTTGTTTGAGCCTGAGACACTTGCTTGATGATAGTAGTTGGTGTCACCTGTCGTGCAATAATGGGTGTTCCTGGAGCCTGGGGAGGAGGGGAAAAAATCACAAACACATCAGTGCCTATAGCTAAAATACCATCTGCTTTATCTAGTGTTCTTGTTCTGCATTATTGCAAATATCAAAGAATGCATCCGAACCACTAGAAAACTCCAAGAAGGATTTTCAGTCTTGAACTTAATGCAACTGTGTACATATATCCATATAAATTTTTTTGTTTTAGTCTGTTTTTGTTTTAGTATTTATTCTGGGGAGAAGAGTTGTACACATTAACCATATATGGTCTTCTTTATATCAAAGTTTTCAACTTAATGAGATTCAGATATGTAAAAATATTTTTGATGAGTAACAGCCAAGCTGTAACAGAACTAGGAACAAAATGCAATGCCTGTGTCTTGTGGAAAGTAGATTTAGATCAGATATTTGGGAGAAATTCTTGGCTCTGAAGGTGATGAGGCCCCAGCACAGATTGCCCAGAGAGCTGTGGACTCCCTGTTCCTGGAAGTTCCAGGTTGGGATGGGGCTTGAATCAACCTGGTCTAGTGGAAGGAGTCCCTGCCCATGTCAGGAACTGGATGAGTTTTAAGGCCCCTTCCAAAACGTTTCCAACACAAACAATTCTGAGCTTCTGTGAATCTATAAAAAGTCTGTACATCCCAGTTAGATCCATGGTTTCTTCAAATCACTAATATCACAAGTTACTTTCTCATGTATCCTTCACAGGGAACAAAACAGTTTTTAGCAGCACAATTTGCTGGACTGACCTGCACTGTGGATATCTGCACTGGGGGTGCACTGGTAGGGGTAGCAGGACGAGGAGTCAGAGTGTTCTGAGGCTGAGACTGGGCATGTGCCTGTGCCTGCATCTGTGCCAGGGCTTGCTGGGGGATCATCAGCAGCTGCCCGTTCTCACTGCGTACCAGGACCATGCCTGCAAAACAGAGAGTGGTCAGGAAACACACATCCTCTGCAAATATCAAAGAACACATTTTTGTTTGGTTTTTTTTTTATCCAAGTTGGGTACAAATGAAATTAATGTACTGCTGAAGGACTAGGCAGCTAACAAAAGAGGTTTAAAATAAAAGCAAAATACCCAGTTGCACTATGGCATTTTGTCTAGAATAGCTTAATTTCAGAAATACTCTATCTAAATGCTCAGTATGGTGTGCATCAGAACACAGTGAGTTGTATCTGCCTCAACCACAAATATTCCATGTGACTAGAAGTTAAAAGAAATAATCCTGTAAAAATCCTACCTGCTCTTTACTAAGAAATTTGTTTTATAAGACACTACAAATAGAAGAAAATCCTGCCATTAGGCAAGATTCCTGTTAGTTTGTCTAGAGGGGAAGAAAAATAATCAAACCTAGGCTTCACCATCAACAGCAACACAATTGTCTAAGTTCTAAATTAATTTTCCATAACCAATTTAGTAATGAAAGTGGCTATAAAATCATAATCTCTCTCATGTGCATCAGCAACAGACTGCACTGTGCCATGTTACACCCCAAATGAAAAATAAAACAGAGAGGGAAATGAGGAAGTCATTCCCTGCTCAGTCACTCAGATCAATACACTTAACCCCACTGAGTAGCTGTAGGGAAGCAGATTTTAACAGGCAGATTTTTTCCGATGTGATTCTTTCTTCCTTGAAGGCACAAACAGGGTCTGGACAACATGAACTGTTTGCCAAGAGCTCCTTCATTCAGCGTGCCTCACGCAACCCCTGAGAGCCTCAGGACCTCATCAGTTCTGAAAAAGCCACCTAAGGAAACAAACTGGGCACTCAAAATTAGTTGGCTTTTCTGAGCAACTACAGGAAGAACCTTCGCCATGAAAATCAAGAGGCACTAGTGAAATCAGAAAGTTTTTCTTAAGTGTTGTTCAGTGAATCAAAAGCCCATACACGCTCCCCAACAATATCTGGAGATGTGGTCTATTGCATCTCAGAGCATGACTACTTCAAAAGAATCAAGCTTTTATTTGCTTTTCTATTCTGGTGAAGTGCTGAAATGTTTACAGACAACGCCTTAAACAGTTTTCTTGGACAGTTTTACAAGTAAACTGTAATATACTGATTCTACAAAATTCATATACTGATTTCTACAAAAATTAGTTTAAAAAGAAAAGCCTTAGTTGATTTGCCCCTAATTTTTTCCTTACATTCTCTACATTAACTCTCTCTTCATGAAGTAGAGTCACACAGAGAAGTTAAACTAGTTTACATCCAAAAATGTGACTTTCCATCAAAACTTACTTAAAAGTGTTAAGATGGGACCCACAATGTGGGTGGATGTGATGGACAATGGACAATGTGATGGACAAGTGTTATACCTAGAAACAAATATCTTCAAAGTGTTTTTCTGTAGGAAAGGAGGACGGGGAGAAACTTATTTATTATCTTGCAGACCGTAGAAGTAAATACTCTTTGTTTAGCTGTGAGGTCCAAAAAACTTTTCCAAGCCATTACAAAAAGTAAGGTCTCTTCTCCTGTAACTTATGCAGGGAGAAGTATTTCCTTTAAAACAGCAAAGGCACACACCACCATCACCTCCATCAACCTTAGGAGAACTTAAGGACCTTAATAGCGAACACAGAGCTTGATCCTGTAGGCTGCTCATTGGAACCATCACTACTTTCCCACCATCAGCCTAACACTATGGGGAGGGGGCTACTGACAAAAGACAGAGAAATTGAACATTTTAAATACTAGAGAATGACCTGCTACTTTATCAACCTCATTCCTGCACCAACAGAACCTGGCATCCTCTTCACTGTGCAAACATAAAATCTTGGGAAATGAACTCACATCGCCCATTTTTGTCATCCCTTGAACGACCAGCTGAGGCAGCTAAACACTGATTCAGTGGAAATCTTCAATATTATTATAACTGAAATCATCAGTACAGTAGAAATCTGATTAGAGGAGCCATTTTCAAGTCAACATCAAATATTAAGGCTTGTTGAGTACTATTTAGTTTCTAGCAACTGAAAAGGCCCCATGGAACCACCTATGCCCAGGCTTTCAGAAGTCCTTAAATGCCACAGAACTATACTGACACCCCATAGCAAACCCTTTTGCCTAAAATTCACCAGTTTGGGGGCTCCCTAAGAGATCCTAAAATCAACATGCCATCCAAATTCTTCAAAGAATTACATATTTTTTCCTTACAGAAGCAACTTTAGAAATAATAAGTCTAGTTTTGGATGGGGGGGTGCGTTTAAACTTCTTTCTCAGTGCAAAAGTGACTGAAGTTATTCAAAAGCACGAAGCCAAAGCAGCCCCCCTGCAGATGAGACTTTTATGGCATCAGGCAGTGGCCCAGAGTTCTGTGATACCTGCTCCTGTCTCCAGCTCAATACACCCATCAAGCTCAGCAATGTGTCTGCACCACACACCAGTACTGTCACCTTACTGCTTTGCTCCCCAAATTATGAATGAGTGGAAATAACCACAAAGTGAAGGTTCAACACCCCTGAAGTGCAAGTACAACATCTGAACAATGAAATATTCTCCCTGAGCTACGTGCAAAATTAGAACATGCCTACACATTAACATAACACAACTGCTCAAATAGACAGTTGAAAAGCATATTAATGTGAGCTTTAGAAAACATATCAAGAAAGTTCAATTTTTGGCAGCAGACAGACAAAACAATCATTTGTAATTCAAACCCTGACTCTAAGCACTACCCTGTTAGATTTCTAGCTACAGGAAGTCTGAAGTACTTCTTTCAAGTATTGAAGTCCTAATAAAAAAGTAACTCATACAAAGCCACATTTATATCTGTCGCTATTTAAATAGTTCTTTCATTCCCACTCAAATTTGATACACAGTTATTTTTAATTTATATAGTTTCTACCATGCCATTAAGTCAGCCTCTAGCAATGATAAATTCCTGTGCACACAGGCTACACACAAACATAGACAATTAGTATCATCTGACTAGTCTTGCATAAACTTTAATCACAGTATGATGATATGAGACATTTTACCTGCTTGGAATGTTAGCTTGTTGTCTGGGTGACTTTGGAAAAGGTGTAAAAATTCAGAATGTGATGAATTTGACATTTCTGTGCAGAAATTCTCCAGTACTACAGTGTGCAGGAAAGGAAGTCTTGACTGAACACAAACCACCTCTCCAGCTTGATGGGAATGCTTTAAAAAGGGAGATGGAGCTGCTCTCTGAGCTTCTCTTCCCCCAGTCCAACTATAGACTTTTTTCAACCCAATTAGCTAAAAAAGGAACTCACTAACCCAAAACTATACCTCAGCTGGCATTAAATGGATTTTCAGTGATGTTCAGAAGGGTCATTGGAGATAACTTGATTATGAATTAAAAACAAAGTCCCATTTATCTCCTACTTCTAAACAAAATCACTGTGGGACTGTGACACCCCCTCTCTCCATCCATACAAGAATCCCAGTTAACAATTCCTGACAGTGGAGAAGAGGAAGGGCTGACAGCCACATGTGTAGAAAAAGAAATTTCTTTCCAAAACTTACATTTTAAATATTTAAATACATGTAAGTATTGTAACCTCAAACTCCAATGCATAAGACTGCAAATGCTGAATGAAGCAGGTCAGAACTGACTAACAGGTACTAGAAGACAGCTAGAATTGTATAACTTATCTCACTGTTTTAATTAAATTCAGCAACATATTTAAAGATAGAAAACATATTTCTGTTTTATCAACCAGGTTTTTGTTCCTGGATTAATGGATTAATTATTATTTGAGATCAAACAGCTAATAAACATCACTGGAAACGTTCAATTAGAAAAAGGTGACAATAAAACTTGGCCATTATAAATATCTTTCTGCCTTCTTTTCCCTAGAAAGTCTGATCACGTGTACTCTAAAATCATATTCACTATTAAAAATGCAAACATTCAAGAATTCTTTCCAAGTCTCTCATTAAAAAACTAATTAAAATTAAAATTAATTACCATTTTTTGTTAGAAGTTAGATGCTTAAGAGAATCCTGAAAGAGGTTTATATTTAAGTTTGAATTAAACAATTCATCATGGCTCCAAATGAAGGATTAACAAAACTTAGTTGGCTGTTTCTGATGCCAAAATGACTTGTGTTCCTGACCAGTACAATGGCCACCTCACATGTTCTTCTTGTGAAGACCTTCCCAGACCAATCCTGTTTACAACACTGTTTGAGATGGAAAGTGCCATCGTTACGTGATGTAGCTGCATGATTCTGCAGGGTCGTCTCTGCCTCTTGCTTATTTGTAATTCCATTTGCTAATGACATTTCCATTTATAAAGTATTGTGCTTTGGGTTTTTTTTCTTTGTTAGTACTTTTTCAATTAATAAAACGTGTAAAATCAAGCACTGGAATAAAAAGCAAAGAGTTCTGGCCATTGGACATACCAGAAAAACAAAAACCACATTTTTTTCTAATGCTTCCCTCTTCCTTCTTTCTTTGAAACATGGCTTGGCTTAACAAAGACTAAGGAAAAAAAATTAACAGAATGACAAGGAAGACTAATAAAATATTTTGTAGCCTTTGCAGACCACTCTGATTATCTGTGTAATTCCAAAGACATACAACCTTCTTGCTAGAGAGCCACTACATCCAAAAATAAACCAAACTAAAACAGTTTCCTGTTTTGTTACCAGTTTTCAGTGGTAAATCTTGATTAATAATATGTATAGGAGCTGGACTTTCCAGTGGGGGAGATAAAACCATCTGCAGACACAGCAGGGCACCTTCAGATCAGTGTTCTGATGAAGTGCACAGTGCAGCAGTGTCCCCTCTGACAGCCACAGCCAGCAGGAGGCCACTCCAACAGCAGCATATCCCAGGGCCACCTCTCAGGACAATGCTCCATATGCCAGTGTCACCCCTCAGGACAATGCTCCATATGCCAGTGCCACCCCTCGGGACAATGCTCCATATCCCAGGGCCACCTCTCAGGACAATGCTCCATACCCCAGTGCCACCCCTCGGGGCAATGCTCCATATCCCAGTGCCACCCCTCGGGACAATGCTCCATATCCCAGGGCCACCTCTCAGGACAATGCTCCATATCCCAATGCCACCTCTCAGGACAATGCTCCATATCCCAATGCCACCTCTCAGGACAATGCTCCATATCCCAGTGCCACCTCTCAGGACAATGCTCCATATCCCAGTGCCACCTCTCAGGACAATGCTCCATATCCCAGTGCCACCCCTCGGGACAATGCTCCATATCCCAGTGCCACCCCTCGGGACAATGTTCCATATCCCTGTGCCACCTCTCAGGACAATGCTCCATATCCCAGTGCCACCCTCCATACCATGAGGGACACACTGAGGACTCCATCTCCAGTTAGCAAGCACCTAACAGGAGCACACAACAAGCTGTGCTCATGCTTCTCACTGTGCAAGGACAAAACTCTCCCCCCCTGTGAAATACAAACCCTACACAGCACCCAATCTAATCCCAAGTGACATCATCTCTTTCTGCTGCAGACACTCAACAGAAGAACAGAAGGTTAAAGCTCACAGATATTGCTTGTTACCCACAATGTAGTTCACGGTTAATCCAGATCAAGTCAGAACCATTACTAAGAATCTAGACTCTGAATAAGTTTTTTTTTTTTTCTGAGACCTAACAAAAGCATTAATGGATGTATGATCTTGAAAGAGCATGGAGAATATCCTCTCCTAGTCTCCTGGGGAAATTCTCTTCTTAAAGTGAAAAGGTAACTATAAACTTCCCAAGAAAAAACAATTGGGGTCAGGCAGAACTGTTAGGTGGCAAAGAATCAATAGACACACATGCTGGTGTTCAGAAAGAATGTCCAAGCCTAAAAGAATAACCAGAGGACTGATGCTTCTGGTGTAGAGAACCAAAGTCCCTACAAACACCTGTAGAAAAGGAGGTTATTGATCATACAGTGCAGTGACATCTGACAGATCTTCAAATCCTAACTAGATTTGCCAGGGAAGTTCACTACGAGGTTATCTTCACATCAAAGCCCTTTGGGCCTTAAGCTCTTGAGCACACACTCATTTGTGGCAAGATGCTGCAAATATTTGACATGGCAGAAAAATCTGACAGTAATCCTAAGTGGGCTGTGCCATATTAGCAGGAGAAAGCTTTATGAGAGAATCCTTTTGGTATTGTCAGAAGAGATTTTGTTGCAAGAAAAGAGAAAGTGAATTTGTGTGTAAGGTTATGCAAGTTATCATACACACCACAAAAACCATCTAAAGCAAAGGGGCTGAGCCCATGTTCTGTAACTGATTGGATCAGGTTACACAGAGACTCTAGAATGACAAAACCCCTACAAAAGGACAAAGTTTCTAAGATTTTTCCAATACAAAAATGCTAGAATACCAGAGAGAGAGCTAGAGAAAAAGACAGCTGCCAATGCAAGCCACAGGAAGAGCTTTCAGAGTAAGTGGTATATGTGACAGGGTCCCTTACTGCAGAAAAGGAAAAAAAAAAACTGGTACTGACATCAATGCTGTCCAACAATCCAACATTCCTCCTCTTCCAGTAACTGATCCTAGAAAAAACTTCCACTCTACAGGAATGAAAGCCCAAGGAAAGCAAAAGAACCTATTGAAGTCCACTAGTCCACTGCAGCTCCATGAAAATCTGGGTCATTAAGGAACTCTTCCCTAACACTAGACAATTTCTAGGATATTTAGAATTATTTACACACATTAAAGAGCAGCCTCTGCAACAAACCAGAGGAGTAGCAGCCCATGAAGGACCATCTATACACCAGCTCATGAGGAACAGGGATTACAAATCAAGATCAGTAGCACAGAACTGTAAAATCCACACTGAGGTGTGGATTAGATGTTATTGAAAACACACTACTTTGCACTACTGTTAAGTATATATTAGATATACTTAAGTTTAGGTGCCTAGAAACTCAGGAGACACGTGCTGCACAAGTCCAGAAAAAATTCTACTGGAACTTTCTAGCCAAAGCCTCTGACCTCATCGACAATCTGAGCTTTCAAGTTCCATCAACGAATGTGGTTGTTTGGTGATTTCTATAAAGGAGCCTTAGCTCCACAAGGATAAGCACAGTGCCTAAATCAGGAGGTATCAGCAAACTCAACAGCTCAAAATGACCCCATGACCAAGTGAGACTGCAGCTGCCCCAGAAGTGGCTGCCCTGCACTGGCACCACGAGGTCAGGCTGCACAAACACGAGGCAGTAGTAGATCTGTTCCCTGCTGAGCTGCAGGTCTGCAGGCTCCATAAAACTGCCAGGCAGTGACAGAGCTGTCCAGCACACCAGAGCAACCTCTACCAACTCCCTCATGCCTTGCTCCAGGGTAATGGGCACCCCAAAACCATGAGGCTGAGGCTCTGCACACAGCTGTGCTGAGCACACAGGACACACTGTGCCCAATGCAAGGGATCTGTTAGATGTTCAGCACCTGCTGCACTGAAGCTGAGCTAAAACTTACCATGAAAAAAAACATGGCATGACTGTCAGGTGCTGCTTCAGAGCACCTCTAATACAAAATACTTGGAGTTTCTCCCAACAGGCACTGAAGACTGGCATGGCACAGAATTTTAGACAAGAACTACAAAAGCAAATTCCATTTCCTTTTCAAGTCATGTCACTCTGGAGTAAAGGAGAATTCTGCCTAGACACAGTGCCTAAAAGTTAAGCTACAACATACAACTGCAGCACTCCACCGTTGGCTACACCACTCTATCCAACCTGCACACACAGATCCCAACCAGCCATTATGGTCTCAAAAACATTAATTCTTCAACAGCTGATTTATGACTGTTAACATAGGTGAAAGATATGTTTACAAATATCCTCAAGAATCCTCACTGCAGTGCACAGAAAGTGCATTTTGTACAGACCAAGTACAAAAGTTCACATTATGAAAAACTGCTTGTTTTTTCTTACAAAAGAGTCAACAGAAAAAACTCAAATTTCATTTTAAAAAATCTTACCTGCTCATTTGAAGACGTGTGTAAGAAATGTTCTGGGAAATACATCATTTTATATAGCAACAATTGACAAATGCTTCAACAATGTGATTTGAAAGTATTTTGACTTCTCTGGAAAGCTGTATTCCTTGGAAGTGTGTTAACATGCCTTTCTAGTCAAGTATACAAAGCCAAAACACCAGTGCTCTGTCAAATTGCAACCCAATCATCAGACAAATCTGTCTGATGTTGAAACAGCTAAGAAAAGCACTATCAAGAGCTAAACCAATTGCTTTAATTATTGATCTCCAAGCAATTCAGATGTAGCTCTGCCATTAATTTCAATATAGTTAAATCAAACAACAAAGCAATTATACCAAAATCAGATTTGGTGTTGAGAAAGGAAGACACAAAATAAAGTGTCACTAATTCTTTATGTCTGTTATTTTAAATAGGAGGTTTTAAAACTCAACCTATCTTCATTTGTGACAGTTCATCTGTACCAAGGTGTGTCAACATTAGTGCTGTTAAGCACCTGAAGAAATGGGAATGGCTGAGTTACTTTGCATTTATTACCACAGTCTGTACAGAAATACTTAATGAGGAGTAATGCTTTAAATCAATGTTTTCTTGTTTCAGAATGCAACAGCCTAAAACAACTAAATCCATGAGAAGCCATAAAGAACACATTTCTTTAATTTGTCCCCACTGTGAATGCCCTACTCGAGCTATACACTCTGTAATTTTAACTGATGCCACCTCTTCACCAGAAGCTGTGGAGACCTGGAGCTGGACAATTCTACTGACTGACAGCTCCCCCAGGGCAGCCTCAGCAGAAACATTCCCTCCACATCCTCCTCTGACAGTCCATGCCTCTCTCACTGCCCATACAGAATTATTCTGCTTTGAGAATATGCCAAACACTATGCCTGCTAGTTCAATACAAACCATCAACGGGGACATGATATTACATGCCATTTGGCTGATAGCAACATTTATTAAGTAGCTCTGCTTTTGCAGTTAGTCTGAACACAGAAACAGAATTATTTTCACACCTGTAAGCTTGAATTCAGAAAGCTTTTCAACAAACTCAGGTTTCGTTTTGATTTTTACTAACCATTAAATGCACAGTCCTGAGTAATGACTAAGCTTAATGACTGGGTATGACTAACACTTATAAATAATTAGTGCCTTTTCTCCCCCTCCCCCATGGAGGACAGGGAAGGACAGAAAATCAAACGATACACTGGTAAAAAAGGAAGAAAGAAAGGAACTAAGGTTGAAGCTCAGTGCATGAACACTTGTATCCTTCTTCCAATCCACCCTTAATACTACAGCAAGCATGACTGCATGTATGTTAAAAACTAAGAACTCCTCATGCTTGTCTCTAACTTCCACACAGTTTAGTCACTGTCAGCCTCCCTACCCCAGCTCTTTTCTCCCACACTGATCCCTCCACAAATACTCTTCTGCTCCCTTCCATCCACTCTTCTGCCACAGGTGCTGCAATTCTTCAGCTATGCCTTGGAGCTGGCCCTTCTGACTCATGTGAGCACAACTGGTCCCACTTGCCACACCACCACCACTCAGGCTGAAAGCACCTGATGTTGTTACATTTGGAGAGAGGCTCTAAATCGAACCTCCCTTACAGAAATATTTGATTAATAAACTGAAGGAAGGCGTGCAGACAACTTAGTCTTGCCTTGCTGCCCCCCAAACTCTCTTACAAAGACTCAAGCATAGCACCA
The DNA here is from genome assembly GCA_013400855.1 of Buphagus erythrorhynchus. Lineage (NCBI taxonomy): Eukaryota > Metazoa > Chordata > Aves > Passeriformes > Sturnidae > Buphagus > Buphagus erythrorhynchus. Next base: position 13,440 of record VZTT01061958.1, read on the forward strand.
CACCTCATTGCTTGGGTTTTGTTTATACTCTGATATCTAGAGCACAGATTTTTCAACTGCTCTGGTTGTCAGCAGAGTCTATCCAGCACGTGCTTTATTCTGCACAAAAGCACTGTGATAGCTTTTAACAGTTCAGTTACTCTCAGAAGCATGTATTAATCAAGTTATAATCATAAGTTAGACCATTTTTACAAGAGAGGCTTACTCAATTCAATACAAATCTTAGGACAGTCATGTCAGTCATGTAAAATAATATTACACACTGCTGTGAGTTTTATGTTATTCGTTGTCTAGGTACTGGGTATGTGTTACTGAAAAATACATTTTAGTAAGGCATTTTAAGGGAAAAAGCATCAAAATTAAGATACATAGCATTCTTAAGTTACAATTCAAATTTATAAACAGAGATCTACCATGGCAAAAAGTTATTTAATTTTCATCAATATACTTTTTTCAAATCCCACAAAAAGAGCTTGGTATCCAAACTGGACCTTACACTAAATTCTGTACAAATACAAAGCAAAAGCAGCATCCCTATTTAACCTATTTTATAACACATTTACACATTTTGCTGAGCATCAACCTTTGACGTTCAAAGTGCAACTGTTTGATTACTGGTAATCTAAGTAGAGAAACTCATCTTTTAAAATGTTATTTTGAATCAGACAACAGTTACATACCCAAAGATCAGCTACATTTGTACAATGCCTCAAAGAGAGCTCTACTGAGGTGCTGAACAGATCTCATTGCAGGTGTATGAAGTCCCTATAAATTATCACCTCTTTCTTGATTACTGATAATCTATACCATTATACAGTCACAATAATCAACATTTTGTTCTTACAAAAAATATTCCATATTTAAAAAACCCTTAAAGGCATAAATAAGACCTCAAGGACAATTAGTATATTTTACATTAAATATTATGCTAAAGACACCTGAAGAGAATTACTCCAAGAGAGGAGGGTTTGTGGTAAAAAACTGGCTTTTAGTTGAGACACTCGTACCTCCAGAAGACAGCCAGCATTTCTAGAAGGAAATTCCCATAGATCAGAACTGGCATAAAAATTTCCAGAGTAAGCTGAGGTAAAACTGTCCTAGAAGGTTTAAAACAACCAACAAGCTGTATTCATGTGTAATCTGAAATATGGATGATCACATAATCTTTACACCTGTTTAATTACAACCTGTACACAGACCAGGCTGTATCAGCAATTTTGCTTCTCTTACAAGGAAGCAGATGCAAGAGGGCTGATACAATTATTTGCACACAGGAGTAGACCTGTGGCTGTGCAAAGAAAAAGCCCTTTGTCACCTGTGAGCAACACACTCTCCCTAGAGTTTGGCCTTCCTTCACACAGAGCTGTAGGGTTCATAATACACCTGAAATAACTGTCTATTAACCAGGACTAAAACCTCCTCTCTACCATTGTGATAGATATATGGGTTTCTCTTCAGCTGTGAGAAACTGTATTTTCAAAATTCTTATCTTCATGCCACTATCCCTCCAAAAATCTTTCACAAGATATAATGTGCCTAACAAAGCTAAACTTGCCAACAGTCTTCCAACTAGCAAAAACCTTTTTTTCTTAGATGAAGCAATGGCAACAAATTCAAGGAGAAGATTCAGACAGATTAATGGAGTTACAAACATTCATAAAGTTTCAACACAAACAATAATCTTGACAAAAGTAGCTATTTTAAGTTAAAAATGCTGATTTTGAATGTTTCTGACAAAAAATGCACATAGTAGCAAAAAACGTTTAATGTGTTAAGTGACTTCTATGTCCAGCTCTTTCTCAACAGACTCAGTATTGATCATACAGTTTTTACATAAAGCAACCTTTCCACACACCAGTACTTTCTCTTTCTTTGAACCCCAGATAGTTTAAATATCAGTATTTTCAACTGTGTTCTAGAACTACATAAAATTTCTTAGAATTATATTTACATATCATTTCCCAAAACAGGGAAGACAGGCAACAGTAAGAGTTCTCATACACCAAAATACTTCATTTGAAGAGTTTGTGATGTAATTTGTCTCTTACTAGCGGCCTGAACTGATGTATTTTCACCTCAGTTTGCTAACTGGACTGCAACATTCTCTGTTAGTAAGGGATTCAAGTCCTGGGCAACATTCAAATTTGTGGTCCTCAAACCAAGAAGGTTTCACAAGCAACCTGCTTAGATTTCCAGAGCTGGAAAACATGTAACTTCTTGCAGAGTATAAAACATCTCGAAAGAAATAAATCACTTCTGGTTATTGACCAATAACCTTTATCACAAGCTTACTGATACCCAAAAACCCCAGATCACAATTCGAAGATCATACAGAGATACCTATACATGCACTTCCAAAGGCTGTATTTTTCATAACAGAAAAATGGAGCAGTCAAGCTTCATTCAATACTGAACAATATGTAATCAGAGTTAACAGCTTTCATCGCTTAACAGAATCACAATTACAGTCCCATTAGATCCCATCACTTAACAACACAGTCTTATCAGATGTGCACAACATCAAGATACTCTTCTTAACAGAACTCAAAAACCCTACTGCACAGCTCTGAGCCCCAGGTTCTTTGGGGTACAAAGCCAAGCATGCAGGAGTCCTCAGTAATGAAAGTTGCAATGTGAACAAACACAACTTTCAGTCTGGTGACATATGGCAGATCTGATGTAGCAGATTCCAAATAAAGCAGAATGTTCCTTTTGCTGATGCATGATTTGAACATAAAATCCACCCCTCAACCAGAAGAGTTCTGCAGAAGAGATCCACAGTTATCTTCCAGGAAGACAGAGACTGCTTTACACGCCAAGTATAGGACTCCCAAGCTCTAATCCTGGCAAAATATTGATTCCTGCATGGCCTTGGGCAAGTCAGAACTTCTCTAACTTGCTCTTTCCCCCCAGCTCTAAAGCAGAGCTCATACTACTTTATTTACCAACCACACAAGCAGGTTGCAAGAATTAAGTTTTGTAAAATGCTTTGAAATTAAAACATACTGTAAGTACTCTAAGAAACCCCCATTGTCACAGTGCATTGCAGACATTATTTTTAACAAAATCGAGCCATGCCAACACAGTTAACAGGCATAATATTGGCAGCACATGCTACATACAGGGAAACTATAATGAGGATATGTTTGAACTCGCTTACTAGTCAGTGAGAAATAGAAACAACCACATTCCACTACTTCATAGTATTTTTTCTGTTCCTTTCTGTATTGCTTATATTATGGAATTCTGATTATTTCCTCGTCTATCTACATCTTAGTTCCTTTGGGCACTTTCTGGGGTACATGTTTCAGGTACAAAGCAACCCAAAGAATGAGGCACTCAGTATGAAAAAGTAACACAAATTGCTTGATTTGATTCTTCTCACCCTTCTCCATTTTTATACACTCTCCTATGCCCGGCCACCTACTACCCCAACTCCCAACTGAAGGAAACAGAATTACTCCTGCAGAAGTTATTTTTGATTTACTCCAGCTCCCACAAGTACAACAGCTCAAGTCAAAAGGACCCAAACCCATGCTTTAAATTATGTGTTCAGGTAGTTTTTCCATCCTAAAGCCACCATAACTATGGTCTGAGTCAGAATCCTTCTTGGATAGTGAACACAAGCTAAAAACCAATCTGTTTCTACAGGAAAAGCTCCAATTTAACACCAAATAAAGCTTTGAGCCTCTAAGGCCATGAAGAAAACCCTGAGCATGCATATTTATGTAGAACATCTTCCAGGATGTGCAGATATACAGCACTGATGCTCTTTCAGGTATCCTTTGCTTCTGGAAAGCATCAATGATAAGTTTTAACCACTGCTAGAGTTCAGAACTCTGGAACATTCCACTGTTAAAGGGGCCCCAGCAGTTTCTCAGTCTATAAAAGGCCCATCCTGTCCTCACCACTGAAAAGGCACATGAGATGCCCTCCAGAAAGAAAGCAACGAAGAAATTTGAAGTTCATCGCCTATCAACAGCTACTGGCAGCTTCAACTGAGTTTTGGGAAAGTAATAAAAAACTTTTATTTTTAGATACAAGGCAAAACAATTCTCTTCTACAACAGCTGCAGAACTGCACCACTGCTAGTGGGAAAACTGGTCATGACTGTAGAAGTAAAAAATAAAAAAAGCATGAAGACAACCCATCCTATCTGCTATCTTCAAACAGGACTGAATGTCCCCAGATCATATTTAATCAGGAAAATACCAGTCTTTATGCAAGCCACCAAATTTTCATAACTACTAACAGTCACTCAGAAGGTAAAAGAAAAGAGAGAGACAGAGGGAAGTGAAAGTTTCTAGATTTCAATTTCACCTAAGCTAGTAGAGAGAACTGTCCAGACCTACCTGCTCTATGCTATTCTCACTGCATACCTTCAGCACTCACCAATCTGCTCCTTTCTCTAAGGAGACACCTTCAAAACTTATTATGGGATGTCTGTACATAAAGCAGAAGGGAGTAGCAATACAAACTTGCAAGAAGAGAAACCAAATCTTTGAACCCCAAGCTGACAGTAGTGCTAAGTAAGCATAAACTCACACATGCTGCGTTTGTACTACAGCACTGCTCGACAAGATGGGGTTTTCAAAAATTATTTTGAAGCACCCGTTTTGCCAATTTACAAGATGATTCTACCCTGTGTCAGCAATGACCTCTAAACACTTTACACACTCTTCCAATGCAGAAGATAAATTTTAGCACATAATCCCAGGTATACTTTTTTGCAGACTTTTCGGAGCACCTGTAACAGTGGAACACTGACTTACTGCTTTAACCAACTCACTGATTTTCTACCTCTTAGCATATGATTGTACATAACACATTTCTCATTACTGAAGTATTCAAAAAACAAGCTTCATTCAATTTATTTCCAGTCAGTTTCAATAGTGTTGCATCCTTAAGGCAGTATTGCATAAACTTGTGTTCCCACCCCCTTACAAAATCATCTCACAATATTTCCATGTCTTTTCTAAGAGGGTATAAATAAGGTTATTTTGGGACCATCATTACCCAAATCTGTCTAATTGGAGCACAAAGTTCCAAACACAGGCTCCTGAAGAAAAGACTAAGGACAACAGTCCTCTTCCTCAAAGATGTCAGAAGTGGAAAACCATCACTAATAATACACAGATACTCCCCAATAGGTCGGTTCCTTGGAGAAGAAATACACCAAAATCCAGTAAGATCACAACAATCATGACCCATTGGCTCTTCAAACATCTCCAATTTGGTCAGTCAAGGCTTGCTGCACAACTGCCTTGATGTGATACAAAGCATTATTCTAACAGTAATATATCTTAAAGACCATTGATGAAGTTTATTTTCCACGTGGTCTATCAAAGAAAACATTTGAAGGTTTCTAATTTTCAAGTCCCAGCTTAACAACTCCTGCTGACATTTTCCATTCTGTTTTCCATATATGTGACATTGTAACGTATTTTGGAGAGCTAGAAACCAATTCTGGATAAGAAAATAACTGTAAAACATGTGCTGTCATGGTCAAACCTTCCATCAGAATTTTCTCAGTGTTTCTAAATCTTGGTGTAAAAAGCTGTGTGTGCAGTGTATGATTTCAAACTATTTCAAGCACTGTCTTAGAAACTCTTACTAGCACACACTATTAACTTTTAAAAACAAACTTGTGAATACAAATTCAATGCATGCAGTAGGTGCACAGCACACAGGCACTGCAGCTGCAGCTTCATACTACCAAACTGCCTCCAAAAAGCTGGCCTACAATGCTGTCATTTAAAATACAATTTCCAAAGCACAGCCACCTATTCTCCTTTCACTATGAGTGTACCTGCACTCTGCTGAAGATCACAGCAGCTGCACGTGGCCAGATTTGCAGAGGTGCTTGGCCCTTGTGCCTGAGAGATGTTTGGAAGAGCCCAGCATCCACCAATTCTTAAGTGTTTTGAAAGAGATGGTTTATGTGAGCATTTTTAAAGCCAGCTACTTTTGCAAAGTATAAAAAATAAACTTAAGCAATGTAAAAGAAAAATAATCAGTTCCACTAGAAAAAATCCCTTTCAATATTAAGTCTGTCTTATCATGCAAAGAACTCAGTTTCCAATTTCTATGTATCCAGTCAAATACACTTGCTTATTTCAAGTCATGCTTATTCTTTTGAAGTCATAAATATTTCTTTAAGTGTAGGACAGGATAAAAAAGTGCTTCATAATAATCCAAGTGCTTGGAACCTGTATTGGTTCACTTTGATCTATCCAGAACTCCAAAGGAACAATTTATGGCCCAATTTTGCTTAAGGACTGGCAATGCTGCTTCTAAGAGTAACACATTTCAGGATGCTGTGGCAGTCTTAAAACATCAGCTACCTGAAAAAAGGTCCCACTGGACTCCACAGTAGTATTTTCCCCTCATAATCAGGTTTATAAGGCAGTATTGTACCTACAATAAGGCAGTATTATACCTACAAAAAATGTAGGTATAAATGGCACTAGACTAAACTGGATCAATCCTTTGATACACTATGGCAATAAATAAAATAAGGCTTTTCCAACCTATCAATTCACAGGCTTCAAATCAAGCACCATGATTTCAAGATCTGAGATTTACTGCTATTTTTTAAATTAGCAACATGTCATTCAAATTACTCATATGTGGAATAATCTTTACAG
>VZTT01061962.1:0-20090 GCA_013400855.1 Buphagus erythrorhynchus
ATGATCCACAGATCCAGGTTCCCGCGCCTCGGTCGGACACGGTGGGCACTTACCGGGGGCGGCTCCTCCGGCGGGCGCGGCACCACCCGCGGGAGCGGCGGCAGCCGGAGCCCCTCCACCGCCCGCTCCCACGTTACAGATCAGGCTCCCGATGTCAATGTTCGCCAGCGCCTGCGGAGAACGAGAAGCGGCAGCGAAGCCTCGTTAACACGGGCGGCAGGTGCGGTGGGGAGCCCCACACGCCGCCCCTGCCCGGCCCGCGGCCCCTCTCGCCCACCTTGGCGAACAGCCCCGGCCAGAAAGGCTCCACGTTCACTCCGGCTGCCTTGATAAGCGCGTTGATCTTGTCCTCCTGCAACGAGACAGCGGCGCTCAGAGCCCGCCCGACTCGGCCTGGCGCGGCCCCTCAGGCGGCCATGCCGCGCGGCCGCCGCCATCTTGTGCGGCCGCACTCACCGTCACGGTGACCTCGTCGTCGTGCAGGATGAGGGCGGAATAGATACAGGCGAGCTCGGAGACGGAGGCCATGGCGGGGCGCGGTGCTGGTCGCCGGGTGGTTCGGCCTTAGCTTCGTACGAAGGACTCAGCACCTTGGGCCGCCGCGGAACGAAAGGGGCCGCGCACCGCGGCGCCGATTTATAACGGCAGGACGCGTTACGTCACCAGTGACGTCACCCCGTGACCCGCCGCGCATGGCAGGTCCCGCGCGCGCTCCCTCCTTTCTCCTTCCGCCCCCCCCCATCCCTCACTGCCCTCACAGGGAATAATTCATTCCTAAAACCCGAGAAAATTCCTAAATTATTAGTTACCTAAAAATTAATTTCTGGCACTGGGTCCAGCTACTCCCCCAGCACTGCCAGGCCCACCCGTGCCCCCAAGTGCCACATGCCCACGGCTTTTGTATCCCTTCAGGGATGCGGCCTCCACCACTGCCCTGGGCAGCCCCGCCAGGCCTGGAAAACTCTGGTGAGGCGATTTTCCCAGGATCCAAACTAAACCTTCCTGGCACAGCTTTAGGGACCCAAACCCTCCTCCCCCACAACTATTTCAGGTCTTACTGCCTCGCTAAAACACTCAATTTTCTGTATGTAATAAAATGGGAAGAAAAGGTGCACAATAAGCCCTTGGTACAGAACAGTGTAGCCTAATTTTTTCTGCCTGAACATGAGCAAGAACTTCTTTCCAGTGCAGTGACCAAGCAGTGAGCAGATTGCCCAGAGAGGGAGTGAAGTCTCCCTTCACTGGAGAATTCCAGCACTGTCTGGACACAATCCTGTGCCTGTGCTCTGGGATGGCCCTGCTGGAGCAGGGAGGTGGCACCAGGTGACCCCACTGTGGTCCCTTCCAACCTCACCTGTTCTATGCTTCTGGGATTCTGTAATTCTCATGAGCCTGAGCAAATTTCAGAGTTTTGCTCCAAAGGCATCATTGGATTGTGAAAAATAAATGTTCTCTGGTTTTTTTGTTTTTTTTTTTTGTCTTCTTGACAGATGTGCATTTGATGAGCCTCACCTCAGTGGCTGGGCAGATCATGGAACAGATTTCCTAGAAGCTGTGCTAGGGCACTCCTGGAGGACAGGGNCCAAAGGCATCATTGGATTGTGAAAAATAAATGTTCTCTGGTTTGTTTGTTTGTTTGTTTTTTTTTTGTCTTCTTGACAGATGTGCATTTGATGAGCCTCACCTCAGTGGCTGGGCAGATCACGGAACAGATTTCCTAGAAGCTGTGCTAGGGCACTCCTGGAGGACAGGGAGGTGATTTGGGACAGCCACAGCTCCATCAAGGTCAAGTCCTGCTTGATCAACCAAGGGGCCTTCTATGATGGAGTGACCACATGGAGTGGGAAAGAGAAGGGCTACAGATGTCACCTGTCTGGACTTCAATAAAGCCTTTAACACAGTCCCACACTAATCCATCTAATTGGAGAGAGATGGATTTTATGGATGGACTGTTTGGTGCATAAGGAACTGGCTGGATGGTCACATCCACAGTGCAGTGATCAACTCAATGTCCAGATGTAGATCAGTGATGTGTCCCTCAGGTCTGTTTGGCACTATTATGATTTAAAGTCTTCACCAAAGACATGAATAGAGGGGATCAGGTGCACCCTCAGCAGATTTGCAGATGACTCCAAGCTGAGTGTGTGGCTGACATGCCTGAGGGATGAGATTCCATCTGGGCTGGATGGAGCTCTGAACAACCTGATCTAGGTAAAGATATTCCTGTGCATTGTAGTGGGGCTGGGCTATCTGACCTTCAAAGGTCTCTTCCAGCTCAAAACAAGTAAGTCAAACTATCAAAAATAAGCAAAATTATTCAAAAAATTGCAAAGAGCTTGAAAGCTTAGAATCCTAAAATGCCAATTTTCTATTACTAGGAAAATGTATCCAACAGCTGCTTTTGTAGTGCTCCTTTATAGAAATCTCAGGATTTATTAGACAATTGCAAGTAAAAATTGAGGTAGGCAAGCGGTGCTTTACCTGCATCCATCTTTTCCTAAGGATCAGAAACAACTGAGAATTTCACTAAACAAAGTGAAACACTACTCACTGCTAGAGATGATAAATGCATAGTAATGCAGTGCTTAATTTGTGAGTGCTTATCCCTATTAGTGGGGTCACCAGCTCTGAATTTAAGCATTTACTTAAACTTCCTATTCAAGGCACAGGGCAATTGTCTACATTTTTATACCTAAATCAAAGCATCAAATAAATGCACCTTTCCAGTGGGATTAAATATCCAGGAACCTCTGTCATTGCTGGGTGCTTGAGGATGGGATTTCACAGAGACTTGCATGAGCCTGCCTTGTCTGTCCCTCACTCCAGGGCTGCCAAGGTCTCCTGTGCAAAAGCTCTCAGAGCTGTCTCAGTGGTCCATGATGATCTGACTGAAAAGTAGCAACAGAGAAATAAGATTTTTTTTCAATCAACTAAACTTGCAAATGTCACTGGCTTGGGAGATGAGTACTGGAAGTGTGCAAGCAGTCAACAAAATTATAGGTTTAATAGACATGTTTTTGTAACAGTTCTGATATAACAGTCCTTGAGCTAAAAATTATTAGAAGTGCTGATGAGTTGTTAAAAAATAAAATATGAAGACTTAAAATTTAAATGTGACATTCACATAAGCTCAGGCTTTGGTTGGCAAAGATGTTAATTAAATGAGATTTCCCCGCATCCTTGCTTCATGGCTGTCTTGTTGCATCTATTGAGTGACACTGATAAAGCTGCTCTGTAGGAGCCCAGAATAAAGTTCTGATGAAAACATATCCCTGTGTAAAAGAAAGCAAAAAACCAAAAGAAACCCGAGTTTTGCTGCTTCTTAAAGCTTTTGGAAGCCTAGGTATCTGATCAGGATTGCTGGTTAATAAAGCTTCATTAATAAAGCTGGTTAATAAAGCAGACCAAGGGTCTAGAAATTTGCAGTGGTGTGTGCTTTTCACCTCTGATCCTGTAACTGTCTGTACTTTTACTGTCTAACACATAGCGTTTTGGAGCAAAAGTCTCTGTCCTGGATGAATCTACAGCAAACAGATGGAAAAAAACCCAGCAAACCCCCTTATATTCTTCTGTGTATTCTCCTATTCCAGGGTAGTGAGTTATTTCCAGGCTGGTGAGGTTTAGGATGATGATACAGCTGTGTACTAGCAAGCTGTTGCAGGATCACACAGGGCTGTCTTCATGATAAACAAAACAAGAAACTTGGCTATGAAACTTCCCTGAGGTGGATATTTTACACTTGGAGGATGGATGGTGAAGAGCAGAGGCAGAGATCTGGATGGATGTGCATTGCCAAGTAAGATGAAAACATCAGCAAGATTTGTCTTTATGGTACACAAAGCAGTCAGCCCTTAGCACCTCATCCTGAATCAGCTGTGTGAACACTACAGAGCTGATGCCCAAGCTAGAACATGACCACTGGTGGTCATCAAAGTGGCCAAAGACTCATGAGGCCTTTACCAAGGAAACTTGAAGTTGATGGTTCCTTTCTCTTTCCTTGTCCTTGCTTAAATGTTTTGTTGCTGCTTATAACCTTCCTGAGGTGATTCTTCTCTCCTTGAGCTGCCTCTCTCCAGCTCTCAAGGCTGCAGTTTCTCAGTGACCAAAGTGTGGCCAGCAGGACCAGGGCAGTGATTGTCGCCCTGTACTCAGCACTGGTGAGGCCACACCTCGAGTCCTGTGTTCAGATCTGGGTCCTTTACTACAAGAAGGACACTGGAGCCTGTCTGAAGAAGAGGAACAAAGCTGGGGAAGGAGCTACCTGACAGGAGGCTGAAGCCAGGTTGGGGTCAGTCTCTTCTCCCAGATAATAAGTGCCTAAGATGAGAGGAAATGGCCTCAAGTTGTGGAAGTTTCGATTCACTATTAAGAAAAAATTCTGCATGGAAAGGATGGTCAAGCATTGGAACAGGCTGCCCAGGGAGAGGAGTGAGCCAACAGCCTGGGAGGTGTTTAAAAAACATGCAGATGTAGCACTTACGGACATGTTTTTTTCTTGGTGAACACTCTCATATACAGTATTTGCTTCTTTTATCTTCTTTTTGGAAAGTCCTTTTTGTTCCTAGTTGGGTTTTTTGTTTTTATTTTATTCCCCTTGTAACCAGATCATTACAATGAAGAACAAAACTCTGATACTTCTTAGAACTGTAATAACCAATGTGTGTAACACATCCCCAGCAGGTGGTGCTGCATCTTTTCCATCAAGTTGAATTGTTGCATTGTTGGCCCTGATCACCTGGAAAAGCTGTCTTTTTGAGTGAACTGAAACTAGTAATCTAATGACAATTAGTTTTTTTGGTGGTTTTTTGTTTGTTTGTTTGTTTAATAAATTATTATTGCAATTCATTTGACAAAAGAAATCAAATGCAGCTTTACAGCTGAATGGTTGGGACAGTTATCTGATTATAGAAAGACAAAAATCAGGTTTTGGTCCCTCCACCATGGATTAATTGTCGTTAAATATTTAATTGTTAAAATAACAAACAATTCCTGAGCAGAAACAGAACCCTCAAAGTCTTTGCAAAATGTGAACACGTTAGGGCATAGAGCCATGGACTTCTTCGCTTTGGTTCTGATTTTAAATTCTTATGTAAAGCAGAATGCAGAATATGTGACAGGTCTAATGCATGTACTCAAGGATAACATCTTAAAACTTAGGCCAGTTGAGAGATGGCAAATACAAGCCTAAATCCTCTCCAAGCCAAGAGTAAAATTTACATCTTTCAGCTCTGAGCAAAAATTTTTGCTGCTGTATCACTGTAAGCAGTGACTGCCACACATTTATAAACCCTGCGGTTTTAAAATTAATTCCATTTAAAATGGGAACGGTTGTTACTTAGGGAGATCAGTATATGTTTTCTCATCAAAAGAAATGCTGTATCATTTGTCACTGGCCTATTTGTATAGAAAATATTATCCCTAGATTGCTACTGCTGCTATAAATGATTTTTAAATGCTGCTCCTAAATACTATCTTTGGTTCCAGAATTATTAGAACATGCTTTTTTTCCAAAATTAGTAATTTCTTCTGTGACAGATATCAGTTCTGGGAAATGTCAACTTGAAATCCAGCAGTTAAGACAGGTATTGTGCCCAACAGTCACTCTTTTTTTTTCTTTAGAAAAACCTAATTTTAAGTGTTTAAGCAGCTGTTATTATATTACCATATAATTGTTAATACAGCGTATAAAGATCATGCATAAAAGAATGCTGTTACAGAGCTTTCAAACCTCTCTTTCAGAGCAAACCTTTTCAAGAACTGAGGCCTTTTTTTTTTGGGTGAAATGGCCCAGTAAGACATAATTAGGTTTCACTGTGCTCCAAAACAGCAGTTGTCAGTGACAGAAAGCATTGAAAATAAAGCAAGTGACATGGCCCAAAATGAGTTCCAAAAGGAACTCTCTTTCCTCAGATGCACAGAAATGCTGCTGGAAGTGCTCAGTACCGTGAAAATATACCTGAGGAACAGCAGCACTTCCACATGGGAAAACTGTGCTTAAATAAAACAATTTATTACTTAGCTGACTGTGCAGTTCCACAGTCTTGCATAAACAGTGATAAATGCTTTTGCTTATTAACTGCTAAATCCAGAGAAATCAGTTTTAAATCAGTACAAGAATGTTACACTCTAGGATGTTTGAGGTATTAACTGCCATTTTCAGAATCTCTGTTTTTCAAGGAACTTCTGAAACCAATTGCAGAGCATCCTGTTGAGCAAGAGAGAAGAGTGGCATTAGTGTTTAGTATTTTGCAAAACTTTCCCTTATTTCCCTTATTTCACCTGTCTTCTGAAAATTATTAGCTTGTAATTTTCAAATTGCTACCACAGTGGACTTGCAGCTTCAGTGTAAGTCAGTGCTGATAGCCAAGATGACCAAATTAGTCCAGTGAACATTTCCAGAAAGTTGTCAGTGTATTTTATGCCCTTTTCTTTCTCAAATGCAGGTCTAACAGGCACAATAGTATGTCTAATCTTAGAGGAAGTTACATTCCTAATCAGGTTGAAGAGATTGGTTTAAATATAGCATCAGAAAATTCAATGTTGATACAGACACTGCATGTTTTCCTCCTGCCACCTCAGCAGAAAGGCCAAATATGCCTCAGATAATTCTCTTTGGCTCTTGTTTTGGGGGATTTTTCCCCATCCATCCTTCTTTTTCAGCCTCTAGTAAGGTTATATAGCATAAACCAGAAATTATTGGTGGTTGTGCAAAAATGTTACCCAGCTCCTCACAGGGAGGAAAACAGCAACCCCTTTTCCAGCTCCTTTGTTTATCTTTTTGCTAGAACTGCTTGGCTTTACTTTAAAACTAGAGATGACCCATAATTTTGGCCTTTATTTGTTTATAGTTACGAGTAAATCTTTACTTTCCAGCAATTTGAGAAGCCTGGAATGGAGACAAATCCAAAATCACTCCAGTGGAAACTCTAGTGGTGACAATGGTTTCAGGAACAGTTCACTTGAAGTGAAAGCTGAGCTGTTAATAGTAGCCCTTGAATATCTGCAAGTATGACCCAAAGGGGAGAGTAAATACTTTGGAACAGTGAGATGCTTCTGTATCACTTGAAATATGAACTGATGAAGAAAGATATTAATTGGCTTGATGAACACTACAAGCTGTATGTTTACCTTGCCCTTTGGCAGATAATACTTGGTGAAGGAATTCAGTTGACTTTGACAGGGCTTGACTGTTCTGGGTTGAAAACTACATGAATTTTTTAAAGGCTTCCACATCAACGTGAAGGAGGTGATTAAAAGTATAGATCATGGCTGTGCAAAGGGATCCACTGTGCTCACTCCAGTGGAAGTGAGCGTCATTAACTTGTTTTTTGCCTCCTTAGCAGGTTTACCTTTATTTTTCCTATTTTCTTTTGAAAGGAAGAGGTACCAATTAGGTGACTACAAAAGGATGACAGTTCCTGCAGGAATTATCAGCTCTGATGTGGAATCATAGAATTGTTTAAGTTGGGAAATACATGTAAGATCATCAAGTCCAACCATTAACCCAGCACTGCCAAGCCCATCACGAACCCATGTCCCTACATGCCACATCCATGACTTTTAAATCCCTCCAGAGATATCTCCAGGGTCTCAGTGCATCATACTGATCAGTACTGTGCCTCTTCCACAACAGCGCCTCTTCCACATCCTTTCTAGTTTGTTTTTCTCGGTTACTAAACTTTACATAAGTACACCAGACATTATCAGGTTGTACTAAACTTCACATGTGTACAGTACCAGACATTATCTGGTTGACAAGGACAATAAGGCAACCCCCGTCACAGCTGGGTTTCATAGATATGACTAAAAGTGGATGTGGGAATCCATGAGGTAACTGAGCTGAGGTTTTCACAGCAACAGGAGGAATAAAAGAATATAAATAAACAAATCCAAATTTAATTCAAGATACAGAAGTATGTGTAATACTGATATAATTCCAGCATACCTTTCAAACATGTAACAGGGAGAGTTAGTGGAGAGAGTGCTGGAGGCACAGAGTCATTTCCCAAGGTCTCACGGAAAGCCACAGGATGACAGGACATAGTCTTAAACTGCGCCAGGGGAGGTTTAGGCTGGACATTAGGAGGAGTTTCTTCACAGCAAGGGTGATTAAACACTGTAATGGGTTGCCCAGGGTGGTAGTGGAGTCACCATCCCCGGAGGTGTTTAAGACTGGACATGGCACTCCGTGCTCTGGTCCGGCTGACGTGGTGATTGATGTCCGGCCACAGGCTGGACTCGGTGATCTGCGAGGCCTTTTCCAAGCTGACAGCTTCAGTGACTGCGCGGTCAGAGCTCCGCGGGGCCGCAGCCGGGGAGCGGGGCCCCTCANCTCTTTGTTGTTTGTTTTGTCTTTTTTTTTTTTTTCCTCCTCTCCCCTTTTCTTTTCCTCCCCCCTCCCCCCCCCTTCCTCCTCCTCCTCCCCTTCCCCCGACAGCGTAGCCGGGGCTTGGGCTCGCTCCCTCCCCCGTGCCCTCCCCTGGAGCCGTCGCCGCCGCCTCCGCCGCCGCACACGGAGACATGTACCCGGGAGCCCCCTCCGCCGGACCCGGTGAGCTTTCGCCCGGGTTTGTTTCCCTGCTCCGCTCCCCTTGGAGCGGCTTTCCCGGTCCGTGTCCCTGGGGAGCCCCGGGAGCGCCTCGACCCCCCCGCCCCAGCTCGGGCCTGGCTGGAGCGGCGGCCGCGCTGGCCGGGGGAGGAAGGAGGGTCAGGGCGCCGCCGCCACCCCGCGCAGGGCCGCGTGTCCGGAGGCCCCTCTGAGGGGAGGGTCGCCTTCCCTGCCCCGCTCTCCCCTCCCTCTGCCGAGCCCTGAGGCCGGCGCAGCTCCCGCTGCGGACCGGGGGTCTCCATTTCCTCCATCCCGGGATTCCCGGCTGGCCGCGTGTTCGTCAGCGGCCGCGCTGCGATAGTTGTGCTGTGGAGGTGCGGGTGCAGCGCCCGCCTGTCGGGAGGGCTGGCAGAGCTGAGGGGCAGCGTTCGGTGTCCTCAGCCTCGCTCTGTCCTCTGGGCAAATCTGGAAGCACAGGAAAGGTGGGCATGCTGCAAAGAAGGGTCAGCAGCTCTCTTAGGGACGCTTAATATCACTTTGGGGAAATAAAGGTTAATACTATGCGAGTTTGTGCAGTTCATATGAGACAATGTTTTTTTCCTTTTTAGTGTTAGGCTGTTTCTGTGGTGAGAATTCTTATGTAGAAGCAACAGTGTTTGGGTGACTGGCACCTAGTTTTCTTCTAGAAAAGTTTCAAAATAAATGGAACTTTACTTAATGCCACTGTTCTTAATGGTTTTACATAAAATGTCTTTTCTTAGAGGGATAATCTAGCAAAGAGTGGTGTAGGGAAATACAGTAACTGAGATATCTTTTACTGCTCCTCTTACAGATGCTTCTGTAAAAGCATTCATATTTTAGGATCCACAGTTAGGTGCTGGCATTTCTTTTTTTTTTCATTTTTTTTTTTTTCCTCTGACTTGGTTCTCTTGAAGGGGCAATAATCAAGAAAGACAATCAGGATGATTATTTTCCTCTTGAAGTGCAGCTCCTCTGTTTTTACTTCCTCACCGGGCTCTTGCTCGCACAGGTGGCAGACGGGTCTCTACAGCTCTGTGTGTTCAGACCGATGTTCAGGATCTTGCTTTCATGTGAAACATCATTTGCACATTTCAGTACGAATAACTGTGTAGAACTGTAGATTTAATCCTTTGGTGATTTCTTGTGTCGGGATCTCTTGCTCTGGCACAGGTACACTTTGAGTTTACAGGTGCTCATGGTGCCTCACATCGGGCTGTTGCTATGTTTACCTCCTGGTGATAGATCTTGTTGGAAATTGTGCTTAAGGAGATAGATAATTAAAAATATTACCAGCATATGGGCTGAGAGTAGTTTCACGTATGGGAGTCTCTTTATCTTTATTTACTCTCTATCCAGTCCTATCACTTTCCCTTTCACTTGGAATGATCTCCCAGCTGGTGGCTGCTGTTTGCCATCAGGGACCCTCATCCGCTGTGAAGGAATGTTTTCCCCTTCCTGGAACAGCAACCTCTTAACCTCGGGCTGCTGGCACTGCTGTACTTTCACCGAGTTCTAGGTGGCTGTGTGTTGTCCCTGGTGCGTGTCTCGGGCTCCCGCTGTTCTGCTGCTTCCAGCCAAGCTCATCTTGTGTCTTATTTACTTCCGAGTTTATCAGTGTGGCTCAGCCCTTTCCCCTGCGCGGCGCTGGGCAGTGGCCGTGTCTGTGCCGGGGCAGGAGCTGCGAGTTGTTCTCCACATGCTGAGCGAGGCTCTGCTTCCTTCCTGTGAAATCATCCACAGACAGCCTCAGCAGCTCAGTGGCTTCTGGCAGCCCAGGCAGCTTCCTGCTCCACTACACACACAAGGCAGGGCATCTTGGAGATTTTTATGAGCTATGGCTGTTTTGTGAACCAGCCTGGAAGCAGGGACTGTAAAGTCCCCTGCCGCATGTTAATCTGAAAACTACAAAACCACTGTGTGTGAAATCCTGCTCGGAGGAGAGAGCAGAAGTGTGGTTTACAGCCCCTCACCGAGCCAGAGCTGCTGTGAACACATGAGAGCTGCAGCCTCTCCAGGTCTGTCAGCACATCCTTGACACCAAGGAAGGGCTCCATTCATCTCTGCTCTATCCGGATCCCTCTGCCCTCTCCGGACCCTGCGATGTGCAGGGGCTGCTTTGCTCTCCCAGCTCCCGTTGCCACACTGGACTGTGCAGCCAAGCCAGTCTGAGGCTGCCCCTGGTGCTGGCCTCCTGCCAGAGGAACCGCTCAATTTGCCACAGGGTTTGCTATTTTAGTCTTAATTCTTTTTCTGGAAACAGTATCAAGCAAGTTAGGAGGCCATATCTGACTTGATTTCAAGAAATTGCTACTGAACGGGGAAGGTTTGTTCAAACATTCTGTTACGTCAGGAGTAAGACAGGTTTTTATACACGAAGGGGTTGTCATGAAATCACTGTTTCCGTAATTAGGAAATAAATGATCCCTTTTTGCTTTTTCCCAAATACTGAGTTCTTGACTTGGTGTTGAATTTGCTGTGACACTGTGTCCATACCCTTTTTTTTTAACTTCAGGAAAGTGTGAAAAGTAAAAAATCTGAAAATCTGAGAGGGAATTATTTTTTAAATAAAAAGCTTGGTACTGCTACTTTTTGGTGTGCCTTTTTCAGGAGGAAGAAAAATGTCAAAGTGGCATAATAAAAGTACTGTCGTTCAGTTAAAAGACTTGATTAAAAACTGCATAAACTTCTGGAACTTGCACTTCTCAGTCTTAATGTATTTATTAATTCTAAATTTTACATACCATAATAAAAGATTTCTCTTTTATTCTTTGAAAAGATATTTAGTTTTGCCTGATCCTGAAGGTCCTAATTTATTGTTGAAACAGCAGTTGTCTTAAAAAGTGTGAAGTTGATTATAGCTTTGCATGTGAATTAGCAACTTTTTTCCTTAGCACAAAAAACAACTTCATTAAATTAGTGGAACTAAAAAGTTATTTTCTTGTCATTTAGTTTTAAGTTACCCTTTAAAAATTGTGAATAGACTGTTGAAACTTGTTAAGTCTATTTTGGTTTCCAGTGCACGTACTTGTTTTTACCTTCCATGTATTTTCTTGAAGATTTTGGATGTTGGATGTTGATTCTCTTCAGGAGTCTTCAGTATTAAAATGTGGTGCAGGGAACGGCGTGCTCATGCCTTTACCTGGGGGAGTAGAAATGACAATATCTTCATCTGGTGGAATTTAATGCACCAGTGTCGTCTTAGCTTGTGTTTCAGTGGCAGCAAGAGCTCCCCGTCTGCCCTTCTCTTCTTAAAAAAAGCTTTTTCTGTTGTCTTGGGGTGGATGTGGACCTGGTCTTACTCTGCTGCTGGTATCACAGAGTCATCCACTTCCTTTGGCTTAATTCTAGACCTTAAATTAGTGCTGAAACTCCTTGTAAGCTGCCACACAAAGAGGAGAGAATGAAAACTTCATATACAGCCTCGGCTCTCTGCATTTTTGCTAAATTGAAATTGCATTTGATAGAGTTACAGCCTACAGAACACAGCATGATTTTTTCAATTGTGGTGTTGTCATGACCAATATATTTTCCTAAGGAAAGAAAAATTCTGTATTATAATGTTGCCTCAGATAACTGTGTTGTCTTCAGGTGGCTTAAAGATGAGGTGGTTTGGTGGAAAGATAATTGGTGGTGTCAGATGTGTCACCAAACTTTCTCCTTTCCTTGGTGAACTGAACTGTGCTATTTACTATTGAAAAGTGAAACATCTTTTTCAGCATTGATTCTCTTGCTGATTCTGTGGTTACATGGGATTTTGTGCACTTACATTTACTTCGCCTTGAAGTTTTTCACTTTTGCAGAATTGTTGTGTGCTCCTGCGTACTTAGTGGTGGATTGGAATGTACAGAAGCAGGGCAGGGGAACACTTAAACCTTCCTGACTTCCAGGAAAGTTCTTTTTTTTCACAATTTGTAGCCCTTCCTTCACTGCTATCACCACTAGTCTGCCTCTCTTTCACAGCAGGGTGGAAAAGGAATAGAAATGCTTTAACTCAGTAAGAAAAAATGCCTTAGATGATCATCTGATATTCTTGTATCCCTTAGACCTGTATAGGAGGGAAGGATTTTTTCCATTTCAGAAACCAGCCCTTCTGAACACTTTTGGCCTTCCAGAAATTGCAGGGATCAGCTGATGAACACAGTAGATTTCTGCTAAATTGGCTTTGCAAACACAGATAGTTTTCATTAATTAGGAACTTTACATGTCTGTTGAAAGTCCTGTTCATGTTGGCTAAGCCTGTCCTGACGACAGCTTCACAGAACTTGTAAGGCCTGTCAAAATGTTGGTGTTTTGCTTCCCTCACTTCATGTTTAAGCAAAATACTTGGTCCTGTTTTTAGTGATGAAGTTTCTAATACTCAACCTACCAGAAATTATTGCTAAATCTCTAAATGAAGAAAAGTCAGCCTCCAGTATCTTATTTTTGGTAAGTTATGAAGTAGAGAAAAAAAAGCTGGTGGAAAATATTACGTAGTTTTAACCGTAGTAGCTGTGGGTAGAGATCTGTTCCATGCATTGTCCAATTAATTTGTTTCAGTATCTTGCATTCTCTCTGAGGTACTCACAAAGCAGCCCACTAGAATGTAAAATATCTCTTATCCTATTGACTGGGGAAGCACAGCCCTTTGAATTCAGTGCAAAGGGATTTTTGGTTGGGTTTTTTTCCCCCCACTTATATTGTAACACACGAATTTAAACTTAAAAATTTAATTATACATTTTATACTGCAGAAATTGGGAAAAGACAGACCTGGATAATATCAACCCCAGGTAGACTGAATTTGTGTACTGTCTCTTGTTTTACCCCAGAGCTGAAATTTGTGAGTCCCTTTGGTAGCCATTTCTAAGAAATGGTGCTTTGAAGAGACTTTCTAGTACTGTCCAGGAAATAGAGTTCTTTTAAAATCCTTGAGACTGAGGTGATGTCTGTATTTTTATATACTCAGGACTGTTTTAATCAGTGGTGTCTTTTAGTCTGTTTAGTGATCACCACAGATTAATGCAATTAATTTTAACATCTCTATTTTAATTGTTTTGCTTTTATTGTTCTCTTTTCAGAACAATATTTGGTGCTTCGAAATAAAAAGTTTTTGTGTGAGCATTATTTCATCTGTTTCTGTACTCTGTCTTTGCATTTCATATTAAGCAAAATTACTTCTGCTAAATACCCTGCTTTATAGCTATGCTGCAGCTGTGAAGCCACGTGGTACCTGGTGCCCAGGCTTTCTAGGAAGCACAGTTTTGTTTGGGTATTTTTTTACTGTCTGACTTCACAAAACTGGACTTAGCCAAGGTGGAAGCAAAGCATTGATTTGACAGGAAAGTACTGTGGATCCTGGCATAATCAAGTCAGTCCAGAGCTTGCTTTGAGGTTTTTCTTTTAAACTTGGTGCTCATTGTGCTGTCCACAGTGCTACCAAATTTTGTTAATATTTGGGTCATGAAAGGGATTTATGTATTTTTTTTAATCACAGGTGTAGTAATTTGTTCCCTCCTATGGTAATTTGTTTGTCCTGTTCTATTTTTTGTAGTGCTGCTCAGTTGTGTTTTGTCTTGTTGTATGGGAGTTTATTGCTAGCTGCAGTGAAGTTACTGGGGACCAGGTCCCAACATTAATAAGTCTGCAGTCATGAATTCTGTTTTTGGGAGTTTAACTTTTCAGAGATGCAGAATAAAATTGAAGTTTTCATTTTTCTGAGAAATAAATTAATCTCAGTATATTATCTTGGGAAGGTTGAAAATACACTTCTGAAACTTATGTGTATCAAGAGATATTTATGATTTTGTATATAGTCTATGAAAAAAGTAACACTTCTGTGGCCACTGAGGATCTGCCTTGGCAGTATTGGACACAGTGGGTGGCTCTGTTTGAGCTGATCATGTCAGTATTGCAACTTTTTGTCTCAGTGATGCATTTTTTATGTTCCTGGTTTAGTTATGAAATTTACATAAGAGCTTATTAATGTGAGAAAATAATGAAATTTAAATTTTAATTTAGTAGTAGGAAGTGTGTGTGGATGTGCTAATTTAGATTTATTTTAAATAAGCCAATTTTAGAAGAATTCCCAAGAGTGGAGGTTTCACTGGCTTAGCTAGATCAATCAAAAAATTGTTTGAAGTTAAACCTGTCATGCAGATGAATAAAGCTTTAAAACATAATTATTACTGGGGCCTCATTATATACCTTCTGAAACTTGTTTAGCAAGTGTTTGCTATTAAAGGACAGGCGTCTGTTCATACAGAGGGTGAATTCCTGTCTAAATGTTGCTGTGTTCTTGACTTTGATAATGAACTTATTTAATTGTCTTTTCATACAGCTTGTGGTTTGCACTGAATGTTCTCTTTCTACTGGCTTTTGTGGGCTTCTTTAATAAATTTCTCTGTTGGTTGTACACTCTTGCCCTATCATACTCCTCCATAATCTCTGAAATCCTTGTGGAGGACAAGGCGTTGGGAGAGCAGGGGATTTCTCTTGTTTGTGGTTTTTAACTGCCAGTGAAACCTAAGGTTTCTCAAATGATACTACTTGTCAACTTCAGTTCTGCTGGCTTACATATTTCTGTTGTGAAGTCTTCTGAGAGACATAGATTTAAAAAGAAAACCCAAAAAGCCACCAACTCACCAAACCACAAGCAAAACAAAAATAAAATAGAGAAGAAATCCAGGTTTGTGTAGAAATTACAATGCAGAAGAATTAATTTCTCGGTGAACCAGTGCATTTCATTTTGGGAAAAGCTTCAGTGTTTAATGAGGGAATGCTTAGAAATAACTCATAGGGATTCAGAATATTTGCATAAGGGTGTGTTGTTTAAAAAGTCAGAGCTTCTTTCAGAAGGAGGAAACTTCCCGCCAGGGCAAGGAAATTAAGCTTTGTTGTCTGGGTCTCATTATGTGATAAGAATATAGTGGTGGGTTTTTTCCTGACTGTTTTACTTGTAAATTCCCTGTAATGTCAAATTTCAGGGGGGCCTCTCCGTAGCAAACTTTTATGTGACTTTTTTTTACCTTTCCTAACTGGGTTTTAGTTTGTGTCAGGTAATATGAGAACATCAGTTGCTTACAAGAAGAAGGCGGAGGAAAAAACCCTGAGGTGTAATGGAAGAAAAATTCTGGTAGGGGACTTTTGCTGCCAGCCTACACTCTGTAATATCTCAGTTATTCCACTATTGGGAACCTGCATTTTGCCCTCTTTGCAGTGATGCTGAAAACCACAGCCCTATCTCTGGAAACCGCAGGAGATACTACTGCATGTTGAAGATGCTGCTACAGCTGCTTTCACTATCTGAGATGATAAAATAAAGCATAACCTCAGCTCTTTAACTGGGGATTTTTCTTTTCTGAAACTAAACCACGGGAGTGTTCATGTAGATTAATCTGGTGTGGGTATGGGAAAAGTTTTTTTTTTCCCAAGGAAGACATGACTACTTCTGAGTTACAGCTCTACAGCTGAGTTTTGTATGTTAAAAAGTTTTTAGGAATGAAGACAACTTAGTTTTTATTTTTATATTTTGCACAGAAACACTGCCAGCCAAAGTCTGTGTGGGTATGAAATGTGCTTGCAAAGGTACAACTCAAAGCAGAACCATTCTGGTTTCTTTCTTTAGTTAGCTAAGGACAAATCACTTCTGTGTTTCATTAAGTTGTGCACAATGTGAATCCCACAGAGAACGTGGATCTGGGGCCTCTGTGGCACCAGTTCTCAGCTGGTGAGGCACAGCACATGGAAAACCATGCCAGTGGCTATGGAATAGAGCCCGAGCCATTAGAAGTCGTTAATTCAGTGGAGCTGGTGTGCATGTGGGCACTGATGGCTCTAAAAATGCAGGAGAGGCACGGGGTGTGATGGCAGGGGAAGGGAAAAGTGTTGGGGGAACAGCAGTGCTGAGATCTCCAGCTCTGGTTTGGGGAATTTAATCTACTCAGCATCCACTCGTGGGCTGTAATGCAGAGACCAGTTCTTACTGTTTTTGAGGAAGGGAAAAAAAAAAATCTCTGAAAGCCTGAGATGTGGAGGTAATGGAGTGTCAGGGTGAGCTGTACAGTTCTCATGGTGTTGTGTGATGGCAGCTGGTGTGTGCAGAAGGTGTTGAAGTACCTAATGATGGGGCTGGGGCCGTGTACCCCTCACTGAGCTCAGCTCTGCACCTGGCAGCAGCTGCATTTACTGCGGCTCCTGGGGACTGAATGGAATGGCTTGTCTGTCTCATGTTCACACCAAGTAATGATGGAAACTTCAGTCTGTATGTTAAATTTTTTGGGAGGGTCAATCCTGATGTATAAAGAAGTCATGCTTTACCAACCTTGTAGTGACTCAGAATGAAAACAAGTAAATACAGTGAGGGGTGGGTTAGGCTGTTTCCTACACACCTCTGCAGTTCCAAGTGTCAAGTAGTACAGAAGGAGGGGGAGCCACATTTCTTTCCTAACCTAAATGCAAACAAGGGGTAAGGGAAGCATAATGTGGGATGGTGAATATGGAATTTCTGGTCTTACCTTCTTTAGGGGAGAAGCAGCCTGAAGGGAGCAATAGGTGCTAGTAGGTGGGTTGGGGTTTTTTTGTTCCCTCTTAAAAGATGTATTTATTTGCTTTGGGTCTTTTGAAATGGCAAAGAACAGAGATTGTATTGAATGGAGGCACTGCTCTTTATGAATGCAGAAAATACCATCATATTCTGTATTTCGAATTGTTAGGAAAGACATCTGGAATTAGTTCAGCATCATTTTCTAAGGCATGGAAAAGAGAATGAATCATGATGGTCAAATGAGATATATAGCACTAAGGATGTTCTCCATTTCCCCCTTCACTGAGTAGAAATTTGTCTGAAGATGGAGTTATTTTGTACTTTGAATTCACATTTAACTTCAAACTGGGCTGCTGACTTGTGGGTAAGCCGTAAGCATCCCTCCATTGTTTGGATGAGGCTCGCTATTTGGATGACTTAATTCAAACTTCAGCTTGTAATTAAAAGCATTTCTTGGTGGCCCTTAAGAAGGATTGTGCTAGGACTTGGTAAAATTCTACGTGCAGGGATTGGTTAAGGCACCTTGTTTGTGAGCAGTGAAGATGGGAGTTCTGCACTTTGGATGCTCTGGTGGTGCTCTGCCACTGCTCACCCCACTTGTAGGTAGTGAGAAGCAGCTTGTTGGTATTCAAAAATATGGAGGCTGACTTTGAAGGTCAAGGCTGCAAGGAGAATGTGGGAGGAAAGCAAAGTACTAACACTTGGTGTCTTTTGCTGGTTGACATTGTCCAGAAGCAGCTTGTGGGCTGGAAAGAACCATTCTTAGTTTCTTGCCTGCTGCTTTCTGCTGGAGCCTTGATCTCTTCCTCTTCAGTTCTTTTCTTCTTACACATTCTTCTTTGAAAAGTGGTCCTGACTTAAAAGCAAGATGGATTGATGTCTTCCTTTTCCCTCTGATCTGTGACTGCAGCTCACACTGTTGATGTCTGAGTGTGATTCTGCTCTCAGTGGATCACATCACTTCTGGCACTGTGAAAAGATGATGTCTGTATCTTACAGAGGTCAAAAAGGGTAACCAAGGGAGCTGCAGATCTGTAACTGATGCTTTATTCCAGACAAAATCATCATAGAATGGGTTGGGCTGGACCTCTAAAGATCATCCTGTCCAACCTGCCTGCCATGGGCAGGGACATCTTTCAGTAGGTAAAAGAGTTGACTTGAAAGTTAATCTTGCTTGAATTCTTTCACAGGAAGTGACAATTACTTAATAAAATGATGTCTGGAGTAGTCTACTGAACATAATGAGATTACAGTTATGAAGGCAATGCTGTTTATCTAATGCTTTTACTCTTTGTTAAGGTATTTAGTTTCATGCTACAGCACTAAGAAACTGGAAGCAAATCTGGAAGCAGAGTAGCATCAAATATCTCAGTAGTCATGCAAGGGCCTTAAAATATGACCAAATATGAGGACAACTCCTTCAATATTAAGCCAGGCCTTTTTCTTGTAGCCTACTTTGGCACATGCAATGTGCTGTGGTTAGAAAGTGTGGTAGCTGCTCACTGAGAGACCAGAAGAACCTTTAGAGAGGGGTTTAGACAAAAATGATAACTGAAAATCTGATTACATCATCTCCTTTGCTGTCCTTGTGGTTTGCTGAGTTCTTGGAGATTAATGGATAAATCTGTAACATTTTTTTTGTTGTGCATTATCTCATCAAGAATATTGTAGCTTGACTGAAGAGCTTCTGGTTTCCATGCTCTAAAACATCCTTAATGAGCAGCAGACAGACTTACAGGTCTCATAAAGATTCCTCTGCCCCCAAAATATCAAGGGACTATGAGCTGCAGCTTTGGGTTTCCCTTATCTCACAGAAAACACTGCCAGCCTCTCTCCTATCGTTCCCTAACGGTTCTTAACAGAAAGTCAGAAGTTAAACTTCTTTATAGAACCCAGACTGTCAGAAAACTTGAAGACAGCCTGAAATTTTTCTTTAGTTGTGTCCTAAAAAGAAAAGGCTGAACTCCCTGTTTTTTTTTTTCTTGCTCTGACTATATATCTGTAACTATAATACATAAAAACTGTGCAGATCCTGTCAAGGATCTGTACTGGGTGTTTTCCACATCCTTTCTGAATTCCCTCTGCTACTGGTAGTTGAATAACTATTTGTGGGAATCCTGTTTCTCCTGGTGTGGGGTGTCCCCTTTCCAAGTCTCCCTTTCTGCCACTTCAAAGAGCACTTCCAGAAGGGGACATGACCCTTTTGCAAGCCCTGTGACAGGGCACCAAGGGAAGGAGCACGTGGCACACCAGGAGAGGTGAAGGGAATCAGGTGTGTTCAGCCGTAGGAGGAAGGGGAGAAAGGATGATCTTCCACCTTCCCCAGCAGGCTAAGGGGAACCTTTGGAGCAGATGGAGCCAGACTTGTGGCAAGTGCACCAGAACAGGGCAAAAGCTGGAGCACAGGAAACTCCAGTTGAGTAGAAGGCAAGTTTATTTTAAGATGAGGGCGGAACAGATTGTAAGAGGTGTTGTGGAAACTCTGTTCTTTAAGATATTCAAAACTTGACAAGTCATCCTGGTCGCTTCCCACCTATGTTGCTCTGTGTTCATGATCCTCTGCTTCTCTGCAGCAGATGCTGGAGGCTGTTCATTTGCCAGTCTTGATTCTTTTTAACCTGGTCATGATGAACACATTTGGCATTTTATTTTTTTTTTACAGTTCTGGAGGCAAAATAGCTGCTCAGTAGTTGAGTCAAGTTACTAAATCCTGTTTTTTTGCCCAAGGAGCAGTGCATCCATTCTGGATCTGTGTGATGGCATCAGTGACTGACCTGGAGGCAGCAGTGAATGTGCACTGTGGTTGTACCTAAAACACCTTTAGTGATGATCTGGGAGAACAGCGCCATTATCTGATATTGGAAAACCTTAACCCATAGTGATGCTTTCAAATAAGGCTTCCTTCACCTTAGTTTCATTTAGAGATTATATATCTCTAAATCTAATCTCTATATATTATATAGAGATTATATATTTTTAGAAAAATGGCTTTCCCTTGGCA